>CM069441.1:55572782-55610371 GCA_035610835.1 Ophiura sarsii
TTAGAATTAGGGTTAAGGTTAGGGTTATGGTTAGGGCAAGAATTATGGTTAGGGTAGGGTTAGGGTTAGGGTTAGGGTTGGAATTATGGTTAGGGTAGGGTTAGGGTTAGGGTTGGAATTAGGGTTAGGGTTAGGGTAAAGGTTAGAATTAGGGTTAAGGTTAGGGTTAGGGTTAGGGTTATGTATAGGGTTAGAATTAGGGTGAGGGTTAGGGTTAGGGTTAGAGTTAGAGTTAAGGTTAGTCAGAAAAGGCAGAAAAGGTGGTCAGACAACAAGTGGTAAGATAATGGTGGTCAGGTTATGGAACCACCCGACTTAAAAGCCTTTGCACACTGCGTGTAGTAGTTCATCGGGTCCAACTTTTAGACACGGCATGGTATACTAATGGTGCTCGTTCTGGTTCTGGTTCCGGTTCTGGTTCTGGTTCTGGTTAGAAATAGAGTTAGGTTTAGGGTTATGGTTAGAGTTAGCGTTAGGGTTAGAGTTAGGGTTATAATTAGGGTTATAATTAGGGTTAGGGTTAGAGTTAGGGTTAGGGTTAGAATTAGGGTTAGGGTTAGCGCTATGGTTAATGTTAGGGTTAGGATTAGGGTTTGGGTTAGTGTTAGAATAGGGTTAGTGTGAGAATTAAGGTTAGGGTTAGGGTTAGTGTTAGAATTAGGGTTAGGGTTAGTGTTAGAATTAGGGTAAGGGTAAGAATTAGGGTTAGGGTTGGGGTTAGGGTTAGAATTAGGGTTAGAATTAGGGTTTGGAATAGGGTTAGGGTTAGAATTAGGGTTAGGTCTAGAGTTAGGGTTAGAATTAGAATTAGGGTTAGGGTTAGGGTTAGGGTTAGAATTAGGGTTAGGGTTAGGGTTGAGGTTAAGGTTTGGGTTAGGGTTAGGGTTAGAATTAGGGTAAGAGTTAGGGTTAGGGTTAGGGTTATAATTAGGGTTAGGGTTAGAATTAGGGTTTTAATTTGGGTTAGGGTTATAATTAGGGTTAGGGTTAGGGTTAGAGTTAGAATTAGGGTTACGGTTAGAGTTAGGGTTAGGGTTAGAATTAGGGTTGGGGTTAGGGTAAAGGTTAGAATTAGGGTTAGGGTTATGGATAGGGTTAGAATTTGGGTGAGGGTTAGGGTTAGAGTTAAGGTTAGGGTTAGGGTTAGGGTTAGGGTTAGAGTTAAAATTAGGGTTAGAATTAGTGTTAGGGTTAGAGTTAGGGTTAGAATTAGGGTTAGGGTTAGAGTTAGGGTTAGGGTTGGAATTAGGGTTAGGTTCAGGGTAAAGGTTAGAATAGTTAGGGCTAAGATAAGGGTTAGGGTTATGAATAGGGTTAGGGTTAGGGTTAGTCAGAAAAGGTGGTCAGAAAACAAGTGGTCAGGGTATGGAAACACCCGACTTTAAAGCCTTTGCGCACTGCGTGTAGCAGGCCTGGGTCCCACTTTTAGACACGGTATCCTATTGGTGCTCGTTTGGAGCATTCCAGATTGTGTAACTACACAGCAGTAGATTTTACTAATCTCTTTATGAAAGGATTTCGTGTTATAATTTTCTGAGCGTCGATTTCCCAGGATCTGTTGTCCCTTGCATTCAGGTGGCGGTGTCGATTGCTTTTGAGCGTTAACATGGTTAATATAGAGGGCAGTATAATTAGTTACGGCACGGTCTTGGCTCGATGAGTAACAAGATGCTCCACCTCTTTTGCCACCTCTGACTAAAGGTACACCTGTAATAATTTAATATTGTTCTATATTGGCAACACAAACAGCTGTACTTGTAGCCCATGATCGGTAGATACAAACACCCCATCCGAAGATGACATTAAGGGCCGGTTACGCATCAAATACCAACATATTATAGAGGATCGCACAGGCTATTCAATAGGGAACTTGAACAATGTAAATAATAACAGCGAGGCAGATAACTACCAGGGAGCTTATATAATGGGAGAGGTCACTCCTCCGACAAAATGTCGCCTACTAAAACCAAATTCACGGGTGAAGGATTTGTAGGGGGCGCACTATCATGGTCGTAGCGAACCAGACGACCTAAGACGTGGTTGATTTTATCGGCTCAAAACATGATTTGTGGCACAAAAATAGTACATCAATGGTAAAAAAAAGCTGATTGTGATTTAGAGTAGAACTGATTTGCTTTGATGATGGCAGAATTTAGTTCTTATATGACACGAAACATTCAGAATTTGGTATTTGAAATTAATTTACGTAGAACAAAATACGAATTTTAAATTGTGGATGGCTTCGTCTGGCAGTGACAGAGGAGGGGCGCGGCGTTATTTGCATTTGATGAATATTGTAATCAAATCAGTGGAATGACGCGTGACGCCGTATCGCGACGATCACATCGTGTGAGATCATGAATAGTCATACAAATGCGATATGATGGCGTCGAGAGTGCAGCACTGAGAAAAGAGCTCTCCGGAAATTTGTTGTTTTCTGCCGAGAAATATGGAAACTTCCTATTTCCCTGGATTAGGACAACTTGACCAAGTGTTGCATGCACTGAATGTGGATGGTTTGACTCCGATTTGGACATTAAAACAGACTGAAAAAAAGATATTTCTTGACATCGTGTGGTTTAAAAATCCCGCCAGTGAGACAACAGTACATACACCAGCCAGAGGAAATCACGCAAACCGTGTATTACCACAGCCAGCGCTACATGTAGCAAGCTTGGATAAACATTTGAATGTTAATCAGAGACCCGCGAGAACATACTGACACTACTACTACCGCTGGAAATAAAAGAAAGAATAAGTCGCCATCAACACGAAGAAGAGACAAAGAAAGAATTGAGAAATGGAGGACAAAACAGAGGCTCAGAAAAGACAATCTATTGGTACCCAATTGTCCTGGTCAAGCGCCATCACGACCTACTTCGCCATTTGTTTCCTCATCATCTTTCAATTCAACCGAAACCTGAGCCAGAGATTGGAAGGTATGTTAGTGATTCCCCGGAAAAAACACAGTTATCCCAGGAATCATCTTCACATGCTTGCCAGGTTATAGGAACTGACAATTCTCTGGACAAATTCCAATCCCAGGAACTACCCTCCCATGCCGTAGACTTGGACAACCCCATTGCTGACTCTGATCTGGAATCCTCCTCAACCGATCCTGAGATTGACAGAAAGTTCGAGGAATTGTATGAGAACTTGGAACGTGAGGCTGAGAAAGAATATTATGAATCTGACATGCCTGTATTGGATCGGTGTTTCAATTTAAATTGTTTTGCCCTGGAATCAACCATCCCCGGAGGACTCAAAAAGTGCACCAGGTCATGGAGGAATAACTAAGGAGGGGTGACTCGATTGATAAAACAGGACCAATATGGGCTGATACGCCCTCAATCAATGTGCGGTAGTTCCGGTTAAATTTAGACTACGTTGCATTGGCCGCTTGAAACTTTAGTGTGGATACGTACATAACTATTTCTGTGCGTAATCCTCACGAGGTAACCAGACTTACTCTTTTTATAGTTCGGTACAATAGAGTTGTAAAAGACTTTGCATCAGTCTAAATGAAATCGGCGCAAAAACTAGGTCACGTATTTGATGATAATCAATTTAACGGATTTCTGCAATGACAAGTAATATAACACGTGTATGTATAAAGCAGCTTGGCCTACGTCTAAATGTCAGCAAGACCAAGATCATGTCCATAGGCACAGATGGTGTTGGAGAGCCTCTCATAATTGATGGTAATGAGGTGGAATCGGTCTCGAAATTCAACTTCCTTGGATCCCTGATCACCAAAGAGGGTGGTTGCAGCCAAGAGATTAGACACCGTTTAGCAATGGCCAGATCAGCAATGATCAACCTAGCAAGATCTGGGCTGACAGAGGAATAACCAGAGCAACAAAAACCAGGCTAGTCCAAGCCCTTGTATTTCCAATTGCCATGTATGCATGTGAGACGTGGCCGACCCTAACCAAAGCTGACAAAAACAGAATAGCTGCTTTCGAGATGTGGTGTTGGAGGCGTATGCTTCGTATCGTATGGACAATGAGAAGGACCAATGCCAGTATTATTGAAGAAATAGGGGTGTCTAAACGACTTCTTCATGCTATCAACACCCAAATGCTGAGCTACTTCGGCCATATCTCACGTCGCAAGGGTAACAACCTAGAGAAGATGATCATGCAAGGCATGATTGAAGGGAAGCGTAAGAGAGGCAGACCTCGTTCCCGGTGGATTGACCAAATAAAATTGATTACTGGACACCCTCTCCGTGATTGTTACTCCTTTGCTGAAAATCGTTATTTGTGGCGTAGTATCTGTAAGGTCACGAGCTGTCAGTCATGACAGGACCGAACCAACCAACCAACCAACCATGTATAAAGACCATAGACCAATTGAAAGCATTATTTATCTTGAAGTTTTGCCACAGTCTTCTGGCAAATGTGTGCTTCCTGAAGCCGTCGGGGAAGTGCAGTGGCTCGTGTTGTATAGGCTTAGGCCTATTATGTACAGTGCATTTTTGAGTACATGTACAGTGTAAACCCCGAGAAAAGTGCTTCCCGTAAGACATTCCGTTACCCCTATCGTTTTGGAGCATGCGATTGGTATAGACATGTGGGGTATTGTCTCCTCGATAAGAATATCGCTGTTGGTAAATTAAAATCGTGTGCTAATTTAGCTTTAATTAACCAAATAAAGAACCAATACCTAAATTTAATGCAGTATATACTATTTTGGCAACACTACTCTATCTACGACGAACTCACTGTGTCTTTGTGCTGCTATTGAATGGAGTTGCCACATCCAGTTCGAATCCCATTGATCATGAATATTTTTAAGGAAAAAACGCGAGTTCCTTTTAGGAATATTTACTGGTATTGTCCTCAGGTATGCAGCTATCACTCGTAAATCCGACGTCATTCGTCTCAGCATGCTGTATTCAGCTCTATGTACTAAAGTGTGACGTGGAGGGACTGGATTCTCTGAATCATCAGATAGCTACGGACGAGTTCGGGACTGACAAGGTTATTTTATTGAATAATTTTAGAAGCATAATCAAAGCTAGCTACTTTGCAATAAGGATATCGATTTAAAATGATTATGAGTTAACAGTTTCATGTTTGGGAAAGGGACGAGATGTCTATCTTCTTTTATTCCTTTATATTGAAACAAGTGATCGCAACCAATATCGAGGTCCGTATTTAATTATGTTATAACTACATGATTAATTTCATAAAATCCTAAATAAAAATCAAATCATTAAATATTTGGCATTCTCATATTTGGTCGCGGGCGGGAAACAGTACGCCTAAACACAGAAGAGTCCATTTGAATTGGCATAGAATACCTCGAGTCATTATATTGATGTTAACTTCGGGATTATTTAATTTGAAATAGGCTAATTTATGCTTTTATAAGCGATACGACATAGTTTTGGTATATAATATGTTTCCCGTAAGCCATTTCAACAATCTCTTTAGTGGCATCTAATTTGTTTATGGTTTCGGGTCGTTATCTCAGTTGAGGATCCTGAGAAAAACCCACGTTAAATGCTGTGAAATTTATGCCAAGATCTAGATGGCCATTTTTTAATGAGGTTAACTTGTCTTTAAGATACTTTAATTTTTGTTGTTGCAATTGATTTCTGGAGGCAGATCCCTATTGCTAGACTCATTGAACTGCATATAAATCTCATATGGTAATATTCAGGTCACTTAATACTTAACAATCAATGATTCCCCTTACAACAAGCCATAATAGGCCTATGCCTTAATTTTCCATTTCAATTGCCACTGAACCATGCACTTAAAACAATATTGGTCTAGGATCGATAACCTTTGTGTGGATTAATAATTATTAATCGATCACTCTTCATTTGATTAAAATAAAAAAATAAAAACGTAAGACTTAAATATAAAGCCCCTTTTCAGAGTCAATTACACCAAGTAATTTGTTTACAGTGAATTACGTGTTTTGTGTCCCTTTCGTGGTCATTTGATACAAAAATTGTTGACTAAAAACAAGAAATGTAACTTTATTTAAATTGTAGTTGGTGTACAACAGTTGGCTATCATGGAAAGGGGTTATTTTTTACAAGTGCATTAGGCAGTCTTCCTAAACATGGTGCACATGATAGACGAATTACTCTAGCTCCAGTTCGAGGCCCGCCCATGCAAAGACGATAACTAGGGGTCGAACGGATTGGTCCATATCTTTGAAAAGGCATACATTAGGAATTTTTGTAAATAAACATTATTTATTTTTAATATTTTGTAAGTCGTTTACTCTCCTATCCCGACTGGGCCTAATTAAGTTTAGAAACTGTTGCACACCAATAATACTAAAAACATGTGTAAAATCACGCACGGTGCTGTTTATATGGATATTATGCTCAGGTAAGTGAAGATGTCAATGTAATAATTCATGAATGCTATCTACTGAAGATAGCAATATAGAATATGTTATCTGAAGATAGCAATGTAGTATATTAGTATACTATCTACTTAATAAGATAACAATATAACATACGGTTATCTACTGAAGATAGCAATGTTATATATGGGTACTATCTACTGAAAAAGATAGAAATGTAACGCCGGGTGTTTATCTACTGAAGAAAGCAATAATATTGGGTTATTATTTATTTATTTATTTATTCGGACATACACTTTCAGAACAGTGGCATCCGCCACCTTGGCGAATGCGTCCATACAATACAATATGAAAAACAGAGGTAAAATTATATACAAACAATTTACAAAATTATAAATGGCAAAAAGAATCATAGATAGCTAATATAGCGGTACGTGCAGCCCATGCACGTTTCAAATATGACTTACAAAAACACATCAGATATTGGTAGTAAGGGAAAGTCGTCACTTACAGAGAGGGTTTCATCAGAAAATCCTACCATAAAACACATTTTTTAATAGTTAGATTGCTAGCAATAAATATACTCCAGAAAGGTTCAAGATAATAATCTCTAACTTTCGATACTCATCGACTCTAATGTCATTAAGAGCAGAACATAAAACAGAGCAGAACATAAAAATAAGAAGTGTTTGTCTCTTTATTTACAAAGAGGACAGAGGATATTTATATTTATATCTTCTTTCCATGAATGAACACGACTGTTAAGTGTCAGGGTATTAGAACGTGCTTTGAATTTGATCGCAGCCCCATCTAATTTGCATAATAAATACGTTTCTAAACTAGGTTTCCTCTTGTACAGCACATAATCCTTCAAAGATGACTTTGCCATAGCAGAAACTAACCACTTATCATTAGAGTTATTTACACTGATATTACTATATAACGACGATATGATGTAGAGCTGAAGAATTAAACTATGAGCAAGATCATGCACGATGAAATTGGTGCGTGCAGAGGGTGCATTTATTGATCAGATCTTGCCATTTGTATTGCCCATTAGGGACTTTGTGTTTAGTTTGTTTATATGTATGGTTTATTATATTTAAAAATATCAAACAAATCCCGACAACCAACCAGATCCCGCTACAAATAGTCAGGTCCCCCCCCCCCCTGCGCGGGTTGCAATTGATAAGCCCATTACCAAAACCACCTCTTCCGCAGCAGGTAGCTGCTCGTTAACACGCATGAATTCAATGCATGAAATCGAAAATATTAGTACATGAAACAGAGATATGGCGATATCGAAATAGAGCTAACCTGTATAGACTTATCAAAGTGTTAATTTACTCTATATTGTTATTGTTATTGTTTAATCAACGAGGACACACTTTTGTACGCTAGTTGTTCGCCTTTCACAGGGAATTTGCTATTTCATAACAACTACTGCATGTACTGCGTAGCTATTAATTGGATGAAGCCATAATGATTAATGATAGGTTTGATGATGCGTTGGCTTACAAATTGAAAACTGCAATGCAAGAGCTTGTTGACAGGCTAAGCCCGAACGAAACTGTGTCCAAGCTCTGTGTAGAATTGTCTGAGTTTATGCCGGACAAACCTTAACTGGATTGTCCTGAGTTACACTAGAGGGCGGTAGACACGATGTTTTCAGCATAATTATTGGAACCCGACTGTTTATTTTAACAGTATAAATCGTATTCTAATTGGGAACCAAGGCGATGCAGGGGGTAACTCTAAAGCTGCCGAAAGTCTATGGCTTTCTCCACGTTGGTCTCTTCATTTAGCCGGTCCCGTCTAATATGAGAATTGTTTACATCAGATTTGCACGTTGTATCGGAGTCACAGCCACCGAGAATCTCAGTAGCAGGGGCCTGACCAGGTGTAAAATTGCAATGTATTGTAGTAGAAACTGTCAAGCCGAACATTGGAAACTACACCGTACAGCTTGCGGTAAAATTTAGTGTTTTGTCCTTTTGTGAACCAAGGCCAGAGCTGTCTTTGTATTTCGCGGGCTGCTACAGTGATTTTGAATGGTTGATTTTGCATGAATAATCCCACTCCATCGATTGGATTGACCTGTGTAATGACTAATGTACTTTGTAAATGTATTCATCTCTTCAACAAACTGCGACGCACCTGCATGATGTTGTGTGTTTCGGAAGTCCAGCGAGCTGCACCCTGACGACGAGGATGATTCTACCGGATTATACGGTGCATCTGTTACGCTGATGTTGAACTTTCGCTATAGTGTTTAATTTGTAATAATTATTTAGTACGAACTCCTTGTGACTTGTGATTTATAAGTATGTGTATTCTTCTAGTATTGTGACGTTGCTTTGATGTTTTGTGTAAGAACATTACGCTTTTTGAAGCGGTGCGCCTGAAACAAGAGGCGGGAACTCCTAAACTACTACTACTACATAACTGAATATTCATTCACAACGAATGATTGACAGTTTATGCTGTAACTTCCGGGTGAAGGATTGATAGAGTGCGCTATACTGAACCAGTGGCACCGGCCCGACTGAACCAAATCTAAACAATAGGCAGATAAGAGAGACATACGAGGGGTATCAAAAAGTTTTAGAAATCACCCAGAACAAACATATTAAACAAGCGTCGACTCATATCCAAAAATCAGGACATGAGCCGGTACGGGAATCGAACCCGTGACCTTTTGAACACCAGTCGAATGCTCTAACCACTGAGCTAACCGGCCGTCTCCGATAAACCAGATAGTAGTGATATAGAGCAGTCATGGATTCTAATTGACAACCAATACAACAACACACGGTATATCACTATCAGATCAAAAGATGCTTACCCGCAAAATATATTTTGAGTTATCTTGCCCGTACCTAAAATGGGGCAAAAAACATGTTTTTTATAGTTTTTTCCAAAATGGTCAATTTCATGTTCATGATTGGATTCATTGAACCCTTTCCTTCAAGAAAATATCTACTTTTATATAGATTAAATGAATAATGAAGGAGTTACAGCAGTTTTAGGGAGGCTATGCTGAGGGTCCACACCCCCTTAACCAATCACGTTTTGAGAACATCGGCCTGTGAGTTTACGTAAGTTGACTTCATGAAAATGGAAAGTCAACCTGAAGAAAGTGAAAATAAAATTACTTTATAAATAAATATCAAAATTTGAAAAAAAACTTGCAATATTACAGGCTTTGATTAGGCGTCTGTTTACTATCTCTTTATCTCAAAACAGTTTTTATAGTGATCTGGAAAGTCCCAGGCATCCCGCGCCGGGCATATTTATTTAGTTTTTTTTATGTAGTTTCATTAAAAGATAAGTTTATTACAATGCGAGGTCTTTAGCGTAAACAACCCATTGATTTAGAGCTAATTTTAACATCAGATATTGACAAAATGATGATAAACGATACGACGATTAAACAAATGGAGGTACAAAAGTCCATGGAAAGCAAAATACTGGTTAATTAATATGTCTATTACTGTTAACCTTAAGTTTGAATCCGGATACTTGATAAATTATAATGACCTAATAATGTAAACCGTGCATACCAGACATTAAAACCGATAGGTATAAAACTAGACATGCATGTGATCCATAAGGTGAGCTTTAGCATCTTTAAAAAAAATTGAATTCAGTGAGATGGCTTTAATGTTTTCAGATAGCCTATTCCAGTCTTTGATAGCATTATAATAAAAAGAGGCAGAACTGGGGGTCTTAATCTTTGGAACATTAAAATTGTATTAACTCCCCCTAGTTAGGGAGCTATGGGATATTTTGGTTCATATTCTTCTAAAAGCACCAAATTGGGCCCATATGTTGCTCATACCATACTCTTTTGATTTTTGATGGATGCCAAAATTGAAGCTTTCTGGGACGGCCATATTGGTCAATTCCAATATGGCCGCGATACTGGGGGATCACAAATTCGAATTGCTTCAATTAAGCTGACACGCATACCAAATTGTTTGCCCCACTTCCGATGTGTGGTTACTGAGATATTGAGCAAAACGTGAACAGGTCGTTAACCTTTGCTTTTGGGGGTCAAAATTTGAACATTTTGACAAACGATATCTCAATTTGTTCTAGAGTGGGGGGGGGGGGGGGGGGGGGGGGGGGTGGGGGCTGACATTTTAAGGGTGCTTAAGTTGGCAACACGCAACATCATGTCAAAAACTCTAAACAGTTATGTGACGAACTTGCCAACGTTGTGATTGAAGAGGACGACATTCTTAATTCACATGATGGGGTTTATATCTCTTCACTAACACCCCGATCGACCAAGTGTTAGAAATTGTGAAGAGTCGTTTGGAGAAGGAAGACATCTTGAAAGCATACAACAAAGACACAGAATTTAGTTTAATCAGTGAGGATGTTGTACCACTCTTGGAATGCACCCGACTACCACCTATTTCACATTCAAAGGAAAGATATATCAGCAACTCTTTGGAACAATGGGCTATCGCTACTACTCCTCTTGACTGTAGAGACCCATCTTGTGGCTTCGGTATGTGGACGACATTCTAGAAGTTGTAAACAAGAACGGAATTCAACAGCTCACTGACAACATCAATCAGACCGACCAATTAGGATCCATGAAGTTCACATATGAGCAGGAATAGGAAGGCCGTTTACCATACCTCATTGTGCGCAAAGATGATGGGACTACCGCAAGTCAACTCACACCGACCAATATCTAAATTTCCATTCGCATCACCCTCTACATCAGAAACTTGATGTAACTCGCACCCTTTATGACAGGAAGAACTCCAGTGTAACTGAAGAAGGGGACAGAGACGGAGAAGAAAAGAAAGTTCAACAAGCCTTGCAAGTCTGCGGCTATCCCAACTTGTCTTTCAAAAAAACCAAAATAAGATGGATGCTGTCGAACCAAAGAAAGTTTCAAAAACAGACTGATGATAACACCAGAAGCAAAGGAATGGTTGTTCTTCCCTACGTCCAAGACGTCACCGAAAGAGTTTCAAGTGTATTAAAATGCTACAATATCTCTACCGCTACGAAACCACACAACACCCTCAAGAACCACCATGTTAATCCAAAGGCAAACGGGACTCTCATAACATCATGCCATCTGCAATCTACGACGTTCCCTGCAGGAACTGAACTGATCTTTCTTATGTTGGTGAAACAGGGAGAAAATTTGGCACGCGTCTGGATGAACACAAGAATGAGGTGGAAAAAGTCAGCAGCCCAGTAGTCACCAGAGCAGGTAGATGAACTCGTTCACAACAATCCGTAAAATAATAGGCTATTACAGATGCTGTAGACAAAAGGCCAAGGTCGTAGGCACGGAGCAAGACAGTTTCAAACGTTGGCTCAAGGAAGATAGAGAAATTAGAAAGAATAGGGGCAACACCATGAACAGAGATGAAGGACAATACCATCTTTCTCACATTTTCGATGAGTTTCTATTCCAAAAATCACCAACTGGAAAATTAACTGGCAACTCTAAGAGTTAGATCTAGAAAACATCTAGAAGCACCAGTTGTCAGACAAAGCAGTCACAACTCATCTAGTGTTGACAAAGGCAGCAGTGGTTACTGAAACGTACACAGTAAGTGAAACTTTCGGATCAGAAAAAAGAAACCATATTTTGGGGCATTTTTTCTTATACACTAACGGGGATACCAATGACCTTACACATAAATATCAGAATTCCCAGTGATGTGTCATAGAAAAGCTTTTAAAAATAACACAATCTGGTAGGCCTATAACCTGCAAAGTCCACTATTTTGATGCGACCGATTGGTCGTGTAGTTTTAATCGAAGCAAAGCAGCCCACAAGCTTTACCGCCTTCTAGCAAAAATGTCTCAAACGAGACAGTGACTGTCCGGTGAATAGCTATTTACTTCGTGGGAATAGTCATTATTACCTGGTGCTATTTATACGACGGACGGTTGAATAGCCAAAAAAAGGCAGAATAATATAACTTCATAATTGTATTGAATTTAGATCGACCAGATGTGGTTCTGAACGTTACACAATTTCCTATTGGTCTGATAGGCACAAGCCTTTAGAGACCCTTAATAACTGGAACTTATTTGAGAAGTCCTACCACATTTAACAGGTTCAATATTGACAAAATAAATACAACTGTCGCATATTAATAACAGTGAGTGAGAACTACCACAAATCCTATTGTTCACAATCACTTGAGTGTTTATTAAACTCCTCCCCTTAATAAAGTTACTGCGTTAAACTGTATAAAACTGCTTCATTTATTAAAACATGCAATGCTAGTGTCAAAATATTAGAGAATTGACCAATGATATTTTGTATTTTATAACCTTACTTTGTTAAACATGCATGCAACTTACTCAGTAAGGATTTTTGAAAGGAGAGAATGACATGCAAAGAAGTGAAGGCCATTCAAAATGTTTGTCACACATTTGTATAAGTTTAAAACCACAACAACTTTATTTTTTTAATACTAACCCTATGGTTAATTTTATTTATCGAGTTCACAAAACATCTAAGGAAAAATACCAGTGGGTCATTTATGAAAAATAGAGTTATAACTTTTGTAATTAGTGACCCTGGCAAATCGATTCCAAATCGCAAATATCAAACTTTCACTTCAAAACAACAAATGCCGCTATTTCCTTTTCCTCTGTGACTTTCTTCCACAAACAGAACTGTTGTGTTATCCTCGCATGTTCCATACAAAGCAAAGCAACAAAAAAAAGTATGTTTACTCAAATTGCATAATAACCAAAAACAAAGTCAAAAGTCAAAATAATATACCGTAGTGCTCATCCACAGTGCCAAATTAGGCACATAGCTCTACACAAATGTAGAGGACGGTATAGCAGCATGACCAATTCACACCTATAATCAATTATCTCTATTCATACTCAATGTTCTGGTGTTTGTATTGCATTGGTCAAGAGGATTGGTCATTCTCGCATTAACAGTGTTAGTAACATAATTAAGATATGACATGTGCTGTTAAATAAATATTGGATTGTGAGTTGTGATTGGATGATGAATAATGTCAATCAGCCCAGGGAGATAGCATAAAAATGTTATGATGTATTCTCGTACATTTGTTAAACTTAAAACACGCGTTTAACTATAAAACAAATACACCAACTGTATGCCTTGAATGATTGCTCAACCGTGCCCGGTGTAAGCTGCCGAGCAGATCGTGTAGTATTAAAAATACATGTGTGTTTGATGTATTCAGTCAATATCTATTGTAAGCCATTAGGGCCACAACAAAAAAATAAATACCTGTATACAGTAACGCACAACCACCCTGCGGACGAGATGCGCAGAGTTTAAAATCGTGTTTAGTTAAACACGTTGTTTAAAAGATAAACACGCGTTTTAGTTAGGCACGAGTGAAGTTAGATACGGTTTTAAGCTAAAACCGTGTTTGGTACGAGAATACGGCCCCTTGTTTCTAAATGTTCATATTTTTGAAATCAAAATTGATTTTGGAATGTGACAAATTCATGCAATATGAAGGAATCATCCTAGAAACATTAATCGTGATGCCATTTGAATGTGAAAGTTCATCATTTTTTTAAATTTCAGTCTTTAATTCATCAACACAATAATTACTTTAATTAGTCCCAAGGCTTGGCAGGCATGCATCAAGTATACAGTGGAGGGGAACCTCGCTAACACAAAGTTGCCTGGGCCTCACATTTTAGTTTGTGTTAACAGGAATGTGTGTTATATTATATGGTAAAAGAATTATGAGCTTGGGACTTGAATAACACTTTGTGTTAACAGGTATTTCGTGTAAACGAGGTTCCACTGAATGACAGAATTACCCTTTTTATAATTTATGAACTTTTTTTCCCATCCCAAACTTGATACATGGATGAGACCTAAAGTATGTAGTATACTATGCTCCAGTGTTAGGCAAGGTACTTAGTCTCAATTGCCTCGTGGTTCGGAAGTTACGTTTGAAATGTTGGTCTCGTGTATCTGAAGAGCTATTTCCGAGCACGTTAACAGGTCACAGACTCCTTCGTAAAGAGTAGGGGATCATGGTCTGTGTCTGTACATCATTCCTAGGTTTCAGGAACGTAAGTGAACTTTCGTGAATGGTGAAATGTATTCCAAGAATTCCCTATACCAAACAAACTGAACCGATACTTGATACTGATACGGATACATAATAAGCTTCATTCATGTTCAGTACAAATCACAATGTATTGTCAGACTGTGTTGATCGTCGTGGCGAAATGACTGCACCGCTGTAGTCTCAGGCTGTTATCTTATATCTCCACCAGTTTTATCATTAAAGTCTGCCTATGCTGAAACTATAACTTGTCCGGCCGAGTGCACCAAATGGCGAGTAGCTAAAGAAGTAACTGAGGCGTAACCCAACATTTTGAGAGCACCAAACCGGGGTAAGCTATTAGGCTAGTAACTTGCGGGTAATTAACGCTAAATGTTATACCTGATCGGACCCAAGAGTAAGTTAGGGCAAGTTTTATGCCACAAGTGAATCGATGTAGCAGTGGCGTAAATTTGTTGTGGACATTGGAGAGGATGGTTCGCTAATGCGGCAGGACCACGCAGGGCCAATTGCGCTTGCATGCAAGGTGGGATGTGACCCCCTCATAAGCTGACAGATATTGTATTTGTGAAACTCCATTCATGTAATTTGGTGAATACTTTTAGTCCAAATTTAGATCAACTCCTTTTGCCCATTGAAACACTAATCACACCGATTTTGGGTCATATTTTGACCAAAACAAAATGTACTAATTGTCCAAGGATTTTAAATAATGACTAAATGACTAAATAAATAAACTTATAATTGTTTTTATTAATTAAAAACTGATAAAGCCAAAGTGTCATAATTAATGTGAGTGGAAGGGTAGAAGAAAAATAAATAAAATGAAAGCATACGTGCCGTGCGTGGGGATCGAACCGGGGTTCTGTGGTTCACAATCGAATGACAAGGTATCCACGCCACGGAAGTATTTGTGTTAAGAGATGTGTTATAGTTGTATATACCATCAAACTACTTGTTTCCATCGGGTGCTTGTGTTTGTCATTTAAATGGGCATTAACCCTGGCATTAAGAGACGTGGTGGAGGCAGCGCCCTCAATTACAAAAATATATGATAAAAACTGTTATTTGTATATTTTTACAATTGTATTACATGTATGAACTTACACCTATAAGGATTAAGAAAAATCAGCCCTCTTTGTACAGCAAAACGTCGATTCAAAAATGCTGATCTCCGCTAGATCAGCATTTTACGTCCGACAGTATCCCCCTGCAGTACGCGTGCTAGATAACGCGAACCATATTTGCATAGAGGGCGTTTTTCAATAAATAGCGATGGTATTGTTTTAATCAAGTTTTGCGGTGTTTTTGTTAGTAGAAACAACAATAATGGCAATTTTTAATGTTTATCTTGAATTCTGAAGTAAATCTTTAAAATTTAAAATTGTCAACATCACTTAGGCCTAATGTCCCTTTAAATTGTGCTTTTGGGGTGCAATATTTGTATGTGCCCTCGCCCAAAATATGTTTGTAATGTCATGATAGTCCTTATTTTTGAAAAAGTGGTTAACAACGTCAGAATTTTAGAGAAAAGTATAGGTTCACACTTGGCATATGCGACAATTAATTTTGTAAGGGGACGATCCTGATTAATGTGGACATTTACCTCGCTAGTTACTATTCTGTTGTTCAAACTCGCCAGTTTTGCTCTCAGAATTACATCGCTAATAAGTTACGCTACAGTTAGGGCATAACTACTAGGAGGTAGCTTACGCCAGTTTGTTGCACTCGGCCGGTCATGAAGTATAAACCGATAAAAACACAACGGTTTAAATTGCGAGAAAATACGAAATCATTTCATGATTTTCTTTCGCTGGGCGCAGCCATGTTAGGGGATTCCCAAATACACCAAAGATACGACGACGTTTACCGAACTCACGAATTTCGTTTTGTATCGGAAAAATATATATGGCGTCCTATACGCCAAGAACCCGGATGAAGACCCGGGATTTTACCCGGGGATTTTATCCTCTCTCGTATTATTTATATTTAGTTAACCATTATTATGAGCAATCCAATACGATACGCTGTGCAGTGAACTTGAACCACACCATCTAAGCAGATTCTGCTTATCAGCATTGCCAATTGCACATTAATGGCGCCATATAATAGTCACCTCTGAATATACAAACATACAACCATATATTACGGTTGCTTTGCTATTGGATTCTATACTTAGAGTTGCAATCTATGTTATTGCGTTAAATAACGGCACTTCAGTAGCGGATTGATGAAGATTAACTTATAACTTTTCTTTGTACATGGAAGCAGGATTTCATCAATGTCGCCTCGTTTCCATTAGTGTGAAGAAAGAAATACGGAAAGGCAATGCACATGTCATTTGATCAGGTAGTTGTAGCTTTACATAGATGGTAAATGATATGCATATAATACGTGTACAATATGATACAACAATGCGCATAGTTCAGTTGAAAAATGGACTCCGTGATGTGTACACGTTAAAATACGATGCGAAATCACATCGTTATTTCTGATGGAATTTAACTGCAATTTTATTTAATAAATTTGTAAGGCACAAGGGAAACTACAAAAGAGGAATTGTGTAAGAGTGGTTTTGGAAGAGAAACGTCAATTATGAATCCAACCCAGTCTTATATCGTAACAGACATGAAAAAAGTAAGGGACCGATCGTTATTTACGCCAGGGGGTGGGGGGGGGGGGGGGGGTGCGCAATTTTTTTCCGGAGAGAGGGGAAACGCGATTTTTTTTTAACTGTCAGAGCCAAAAAAGGAAAGAAGCAAAGAGAAAAGGAAGAGAAACAAAGGAAGAAAATAATTCTTAAAAAATGAAGAAAACAGAATATTAAGAAAGCAAAGAAACCAGTGTTAAATAAATAATATTATGACATAACTGCGATGCAGATGAGATGAGAAGCGAAATAAATACTAATGATATTATCTACATTTATTAGAGAGTCGTACGCTGTAACATTATCGCACCAAATTGAAAACAAATCTACTTGTGAGGGGGGTGGGGGCACATCCACCGTCACACTCTCCACTGTCCGCGCTAGCACGGAGCTGCGTACCACTTTCAGGGCTGGATTTACCATTGGACCAGGGCCCCCAGATTCAGAAAAAAATCAGATACAAATAAATTACCAACACTAAACACTAGTCAAATTAGGACGCGCTGTAACATTTCTCGATCTACGCGCATTTGCTCCCAAATAATAATTTTAGAAGCTTGTTCAAAAGCCAAACTGTACCTCAACATGGCCAAATTAGTGTAAAATAGCAAATTTTCGCGTGCTACGCGCACATTGGGTAAGTTTAGTTACCGTGCTTTTGTCATCAAATTGGCTACTTTCGGGGAACCCAACTTCCACATTCTGGGAACACAACTGTTATCCCATATTGTTCTCGCTTTTTAGCCATTTGAGAGAACATGATTCCTCACAGTGAGTTGGGGCCTCCACATTTTGTGCCTGGTCCAGGGCCCCCAAAAAGGTAACTCCGGCCCTAACCCCTTTGGTTACACTTTTGCCATTATTCGAATATTTTGTATTTGTAACTATAATTATACATATGATTAGAGGTGGCGTTTCGATAAAATATTGGTCAAAAGTATACACCAGATCGCACAAAATGGGCTCAAAAATTGAAGAAGAAAAATCCAATTGTGAGGGGTCACATCCCCCATCATACTCCCCCTGTCAGAACCGTTTTCAACTATCTATACTTAAATCAAGGAAAATATCAGTATGCTCAAATTCTTTCTTGCATTGATAAAACCAAAATATTGATTGAAAAAGAAGAGGTGGCTTTTCAATAAAATATTGGTCAAAAGTATACACCAGATCGCACCAAATGGGTTCAACAATTGACAACATTTCCAGTTGGGAGGGGGTGCACATCCCTCCTCATACTCCCCCTCTTCGCGCTAGCGCGGTGCTTCGCATCACTTTCGTCACACTTTGGCACGGGTATTCTAATATTTGGCCCCCTAACAAAATCCTGGATCCGCGTCTGTCACGGTTATTGACACCCGTTACCATGGCTACCAGCCCGACAAGATATTTACCTGCCGAAATATGTTTCCAATTCACAAGTAGATTGAGGAATAATGTTTCCGCCGTGGGCAGGCGGGCGGGTGCTAAAGTCCAACCCTGTGTTTACAATGTTTTAATTTGTTTAAACTTAAGGTTTTACATTAATGTAGGCCTATATTATGATGTGCTACATTAATTTGGTTTCTGATAGCCTGTCTATCATTAAACCCTATTATGGACCGACCGTGTAAACAAACAAACTTCCTGAAGCAGGGGAAACTTGGTGTGTATGTGTGGTGGCGTCCCTTGACTATGGTTACCAGAGCATGAGCCAATCAGATGTCGTGCTTCTAGGCCCGCGAATTTGGCCTTTGTTTGTATGCTGAGGCAGTGGCCCAGCATCCTCTCGCTTTGATCTCAACCATTATCTCGTTGGCTTTCTTCACGAGAGGTTCTAAAAAAATTAAACCACTCCCACCCACCCATTGCAATTTATTACGCTCTTTTTCGGAGTTACACCCGATACCTTCTGCCGTTTGGCACGCACGGGTTGACGAGTGAAATTTACTAGGTAGTCAATTTGCGGTAATTTTATGATTCAATGAATTCATACCATGCATTGAATCTCCATTTTCATAAATTAAATTAAATTAAAGGTCAGACAAATTGAATTTCAGGTACATCATATTTCTGTGAATTATCTCAGCGAATTAATTCAACTCAATGAGGGCCTCTCTAGGGGTAAGGGGTCGTATGGTAGTTCACTAGACCCACTATTGATTTGTTGTGCAGAATTCATAGGGTTGTAGGAAGTTCACGACTATATGTATAGACACTGAAACACCAGTAACATTGGCAAGCGATCAAGGTTTACTGGAAGTTATATCTATAGGAATAAATTCAACTAATTTAGTCATCTTTAGGAGTTTCCCTCTAAAGGGTGGGGTTTAGGCAGTTCACTTTATCCATAGTTAAATTGTTGATTTCCTAATTGTGTCTGACAGATCAATGTCCTAATGTTTCAGGATTTTGAAGGAAGGCGTCTAGTCTATCCAATAATTTTGATAATACTTCCCTTAGACTTGTATCAACAATTTTGGTAATGTGTTTAATTTGTTTACTGAATGATAGGAATAAAATTAGCTAATTTAGTCATCTTTATGAGTTTCCCTCTAAGGGTGGGGTTTAGGCAGTTCACTTTATCCATAGTTAAATTGCTGATTTCCTAATTGTGTCTGACAGATCAATGTCCTAATGTTTCAGGATTTTGAAGGAAGGCCTCTAGTCTATCCAATAATTTTGATAATACTTCCCTTAGACTTGTATCAAAAATTATTTGATTAAGCATTTTGACTTGTATTAAAATTGTAATTAAGTTGCCAATATCATATGTATCAATGTTGGGTAATTAATGAAATGTTACAAGATTTGAATAAACCTCTTGTGAATGAGCCTCCGAGCCATATACCTACATATGTGTTTCGTTTTCTATGCTATAAGGAAGTAATGTATATTATGATGTGCAATGTAAGGCAATTCTTGCATGTAGTTACTGGATTTGTATCTTTAAATGTTATCTAAACTCATTATTGCCCAAAGTGACATGTATACTTTTGATGTATCCAGCTGAATTTTCTACAAGTGGCCACATTTTTGTGGAAAGGAAATTCATAGCTTTAATAGCAAAAGTGCATTTATCAATAGTTTAAAATCCACCATATTTCTGAAGTACAAAACATGCATATTTAAAATATACATTCAGATTTTGCTTGAAATTGAATACGTGGCACCTAATTTATAAATGACACAACTCTGATGTCACAAAGTGAGTTTGATTGCAGCAATTCTGTATGCTTTATCATCCAGATAGTTTTATAAAACTGATAACAAAAACTATTTAACCTGTGTCCCAACTCATTTTAGACATTTTGAGATTCACCTTAATTAATGCATACAAGTTTTATGTTAATGTGACAGAAAAACAATATTTTGACCATAATCCTTGCTCGTAATAAAAGGGACTGTTCAGGAATACAGCTACAAGACGACCGAAGTCAGCCAAGTAACTATAGACACTGGAACATGCAGACGCAATACACATTGAGCAATTCATGATTAGGGGATAGGGCGAGCCTGGATAAAATAGTGAAATGCTACGGTATATAGTATAGTGATGATACTTTTAGGTTTATTGGTTGATAAGATTGAGTGCTATAGTGAAATAGATATATTCCGTAAACATGTAGGCCTAAACTCTAATTAATTAGTAGAAATCGGTGTTTCAGCTTGATAGTTAAACAAATAAAACTAGAGTAATATTATGATCAAATGAGCATGAAATGTTATTCACGTTTTACAGATAAAATCCTATAGCAAAGGGCGATACCATGGTTTCATGTGGCCGATAATAGGCCTACAATCATCAGTCATAATTCTGTGGGTATACCGTACCTTACAGCAAATCCTTGCTCTCTTACACCAACACCAAAAGCTGTATTATCCAATGCTGACAGGCTAATGTGCGTTGTGTGAAGATTAGTCGGACTAGTGTACGTGTTCTAACGATCTATAGATGTGTTTAAATATTTTAATATTATTTTTTTAATCTCACCAGAATTAAAGATGTCTCTAAATCTGCCACCATCTTTCAACAATTGGGTGAAGTGCTCAGAAGGTCTTGTAGAATGCTGTGGAGTAGCTTCCAAAATAGTCAAACATGTGATGGAAGAATGGCACAGAAATGAAATACAACCACATCCGGGTGATTTCAAGTGTGAAGGGAAGCCTTCTTGTGATCCGTTGCTGAAGGATGGAGTTCCCAACAAACCAAAGAAAGGCAAAAAATACTGTGAAAAATGTGTGAGATGGGCAGATGATGTAATACCGAAAAGGTTATCTGGAAGTGAGCACTATCAGCCCAGTTGGAATGTTCCAAAGTCGTCAGACTTTTACGATCATGTCATTGAAGTAGTGAAATTATTTGGTTCCAAAGGTGTCAATGTTGTTTTGACGGGGGCCATTAAGCAATTTGATGAATTTGATTCAGCTTGGATTCTATTTATATTTGACAGTGTGAAGCTGTTCTACAAGGGAGATATACAAAGCCATGTAAGTAGACTTTATTTACTGTGATTACACACACAAACAAAATCAATTAAAAAAATATGTTTATAAAGTCACCTTGTATAATGTGAGAGAAGAAACTGCCGTACAGTCAAATAGTAAACTTACAAATAACCAATTTCATTCTCCACTAGAATCTGTACACCTTAGGGATATATATGCTATATGTAGGGGTTCAATAAGGTTTCGGAGCAAAATAAACCCGTCTTAACCATTGTCGATTCAAGATAAGCTGCCCTCGCAAAATAAACCCGTCTTACCGTTGTTGGTTCAAGATAAACAACGACAACAATATTATCGATATTTATATGCAGTGAATGAACTTAAATTTGAAACTAAACATTTGTTGTTCTTTTGTTTTTGGTTTGCTAGATTAAGAAAGCCACAGAAAACCGCAATACCATTATGCATCGACCTGTGGGAAAAGAGCTGTCAGATAATGACATGGAGGATATATTCAAGTCATACTCGGCATTATTAAGTTCCTTCAAGGATAATTTTCCTGCCTTCCTCTCTGAGCACGATGTTCATTATATGCAAGTGAAATTGGAGCAGGTAAGTTACTGTTATGTATAAGCTATGTGCTTCCTGACTCCTGACTTACACCATTGATACTGGTTCCATCTGTTCAGTGCGGTTTTTTTATGATGGATGGAGCAAGACAGAACTATACTCTATTTGGCTTCCTCTGGACAGTGACGTAACTTAACAGGCGCAGCTTTTACGCACGCGTATGTATCTTCCGCCTTTCACAGCTCGAGCAGGCCTCGCGCGCGTTAAGTGCTGCAATTAGTAGAATACGCGGTTACGTCACTGTCTCGTGATGGCCAAATGGACTATAGGCTACGATCCACATCATCGTCAAATCCAATTCAAGATACCGATACCAAAATGTTCTGCAAAATCTGTCAATTTAATCGGGTTCTGAAATATAAATTGATAGACTATTCCTGAATGTAAATAAGTTTTTAATTTTCCCAGGTAACTTGGCAGATTGTAAATGTGCAAATAAACGTGTATGATTGAAGAGTGTTGTTCTAAAACTCGTTAACTTCACTGATGTTGGACATTTTCTTTTGTTTTGCTTTCCCAACTTGAGTTTTTATGGTGAATATGAAGATTGAAGTATTAATTAAACGCCAAACTTGGAATATTAATTAATGACCCTTCTTTAAACGTGCTGAGAATACATACTTTTATCAGAAACTGCAGAATCATGCATTTGTGGGGAAAAACAATGATTTTCTTGGACATTTTCTTCCAAAATATGGAGAAAACAATATTAAGAAGACATGGAAGACCATGGGAGCATGGTTTCCTTATTATGAAATATGCTGCCTCGCCAGTTATTTTTTCCTGATCAGGCAGTCGGACCAGACTGTTGGATGGACTGAATAAGTGTTGAAGAAGAGAAAAAGGTCTTTCATTATGGACGGTGCTCTTTTAAAATTCTGCGCAAATATCGTGTACACGCGGGTGAGATGAATTTTGCAAGAGGGGGACTGAAAGAAATTATATTTTTTCTAGGGTTAGTTTAATATCAAAATTGCTTTGCTACCATTGCAGACAAAGAATTTTTCTTGTCTGCACTTTGTTAATACTCAGTGATCCTTGCAGTACAAGTACTCGTCTGTATCCTGATAAGTTGAGACATCCGTCACATTGCCGAATCAAGCTGTGTGCTTATTGGTGATTTTGACTCGTTTGTGGATTTTGAAAAACTTTATTCTGTACATTTTAACCAATTTTCATGAATCATATGTTTATAATTATTAATTTATGAACAAAAATAAATATTACTTTTGTACACGATTCAATGGCACTGGAAGACACAAAAATATTCCTCCTGTAAAATTACCAACATTAGTTTATCATATTCAGTTACACATTTCCCTTTGTTACTTATTTCAGATAAGGGTCATGAAGACTGTGACGTGTGAAATGGTGCAAAGAACTGTGGAATCTTTCTTGAAGGAAGTTGGGATTTGGAAGATGCAACATGGTGCAGATCTCCAGGTGATACAGACATCGTTAGCAGATGTTTTGGATGTCTGTAACTCTGTACCTGGGATGCGTGTGCAGCTCGTGAATGCAGAGACGGTTCAAGGAGACATTACAGATAGAGTTAGCAAGCTTGAGAATGAGATAAAACACATGAGAGGTAATTAATTTTGAATCATTTAGCAACCAATATGTGAGTCGAGTTAAAGATTTAACCCCGGGATTTAACTTATTTAGCATTAAAGAGATCTAATTGCATTGCAGGTGTGAAAGCAGTGATTGAGAAGTACAAGAAGTGTGGGTTTCTTTGGAATCCCCCTTACAGAGAGTAGCGATATCTCTCGTGCTGTAATTGATGTTTGATAATATTCCCTACCTACTGTTGCCCACTTTGTGATAAAAGCAACACAAATTTCACCTATCCAAGATGGTCACACCGTCAAGTCCCGTCTAAGCCCTAGTACACCACCTTTAAAGGCATATTATGTGATCTTTTCCAAGTAGCGCCCTCTATCATTGATTTGTACTATGAAAGCAGATTTTCTTGCAGATTTGCATTTTTGATCATAAATCATAAAGTTACAGATCGATACGATTCCTACCGAGCGGTACAATCTATTTTTTTCAAATTTTACTCTAAATTCACTTAAAACTATGATTTGGAGGTTATTAGGAATCGTATCGCTCTGTAACTTGGAATATATTTATGATTTATGATCAGAAAAGTGAATCTGCAAGAAAATCTGCTTCGATTTGTTTTCGAGGATTGAGGGCGGCGTCCCCTGGAAAAGATCACATAATATACCTTTAGCCCGTGATGCCACGCAGTGCGGGTTCCGGTTAAGTATAGTTTACACGTATTACACACTCACTGTAGATACATGTTTACCGAGAACGACAATGCCGAGAAAAAGGAATTCTCTAGTTTCTGGTGGGTTTTATTAAATATTATCTTGCATGGTAGTGTACAATATATAGAAGAATAAGAATTATAGTTGTGGATACCAATGGTGCGGGATATTGGGTGTGCGGATCGCTTTAGTTTCTGTCGGTTTCAGCCCATGTGATCGCACGTATTCACAGCGTACATTACATCATAGATCCTTCCGGATCTATGATTACGTGTTTACACACTACAATGTCGAATCGTTGAGGGATTCAGGAGTAACGCTATAAATATTATTTCCTTGATCTTTCAGTCTTAAGGAGGATTATTTATCCTTCCACTAATCCTATTGTATATGTCTAATCCCATTGTAATTGCCAATGAATTAGACAGACATGTCATTGTTATTTTTAGCGTTACACTTTCAATTTCAGTGTACTTTTCGGTGATTCATTTCCGTGTGGCAGTACATTGATCACAATGCAAGGCTGGCTTGATATAGCATTGCCCGGCGTTTTCATGGTTTTCTCTCACTATAACAAATAGGCCCAGTTCCGTGGTTATCCACAACTTAGATCTCGTCTGAACAAGGGTAGGGTGTATGATGTTCCGCTACGTGTAGGTATATAAAGATGTTTGCAATCATGGCCATGATTTAATAGCATGTACAGATACAATAATCATATGTAAATTTTGAAACGTCAACTTCGAACCTACCAAACTGGGTAGGAACTTATATGCATGTTTATATATTTCGTTACAGACAATTTCAAGTTGATGTTCATGTTATCATTTCCAGCGAATTATAATCATTCTCAAATAATGTTATTTCCCTTTTTTTACATCTGTACAATTATACAGAACCTGGATATATACCTCCGGTGTATTCTGTTTCAGAAGGTAAATACAATTTAATAATTTATTATTTTGCTTGTTTTGGAGTGTCAGTCCTAGATGGTTTCTTATCTCCTTACACATAAATACAGATCTGTACAAATAAAACAATAATGGTTATAAGCGTAACTGTCGATTTAAACTTTATAAAACGCTACTTTTGGCATAGAACGTTTTGAAACTAGCTTTTTAGAATCGCTCCATAAGGAATCTACACATCTTATATGAGAACATAAATTTTAGTTGTTGTTCATTTCCCAAAATGAATGATTTAAACATAGATTACAGTAACCCAATATTAAGTCTATGCATTTTAATCATATTTGTTTTGTCATATGCGAAGCCTGTTTCTTGAATGGCTTAAGGGCTTAAGGAGGTTTTTTTTTAAATTTGAGTAGATTACGATTTTAAGCATTATATGAATTGTAAAACATTTTTCACGCATTATTATATTTATGTGTGTTGACTTAACTATAAATAGTCAGATTAAGGACCCCTCTGGAATATTACATACAGTTCAAAATTCCACGTATTATTAATTTCATTATTTATTTGTTCCAGATTTGATACAAAGTATCACGGAAGAACTAAAAAAGCATTACCGGGTTCATGTGTGCAAAAAGCGGATTTACCCCTGGGGTGGTAAATGGATGGACTTTAATCAGGTATACATACCTGTAACCATAGATCGCGATATTGGCTCGGGTGCCAAACAAATCAAAGAAAGCTTGGAATCTTATCAGGAACTGTTTAAGATTGAAGAAGATAAAGGGCATAGACGTTTTGTATTGGTTGGGGATCCTGGACAAGGGAAATCTTCCTTTTGTGCCAAGGTTGCTCATGATTGGTGTGAGGGATCAGCACCTGAAAACATACGGCTGCTTTTTATTATCGATCTTGCGACAGTAAATAAGGACACAAATGTTGAAGATGCAATTTGTAAGAACCTACTTTCGGACATGCAAGGCGTTCATATCACACACATTCGGGAGGTCATTCAGCACCTAAAAGAGTCGATATTTTTCATTTTTGATGGACTCGATGATGCACCAGGCTTTATCTCAAGTGAGGATTGCAGTTTAATCGATGATGGTAATAAGGTGGTAGATGTAATAAAATATACAAAAATGAAAGATTGTCGTGTCTTGGTAACAACAAGACCGTGGGCAGAAGAAGATATCAAGGAAATTCCCGGATACAAACGATTGGAGCTGAAGAAACTAACGCGAGATAATGCCAAGAAGTATATACGACAGTTTTTCATACAAGACATCGAGACCAAGGCGCTTGGAGACAGTTTACTTACGTTTATAGATGAGAACAAGTTGACTTTAGATACCTCTAACCCGCTGATTGTTATTCTAATGTGCTATTTCTGGCTCGAAAACGGCGGAATGGAAGGAATTCCGGACAGACTGACAACACTCTATGAGAAAATAACTTACATCATGTATAAGAAGCAACCTCAGGATTTCTTCACAAAGGTATGAATATTCGCTATTATTTTACTTTGGTATCCTGGTAGATACAAAATGAGAAAACAAAAACATGCAAATGTGAACTCTTACTCCATTCTGTTTTCGCATAGCGTCAATATGAGGCGGGGGGGGGGGGGGGGGGGGGGGTAACACAAATGGTATGCTATGGCGTGACAGATTAACCTTAGAAAGCATTTTAATCCAAAGTAAACCCCTACAATTTTGATTTCTGAGCCACCTTTTGATGCATAATCCAAATACAAAACAGCCAAAACGACAAGATAACTTGCTTCCATAACTTGATTGCGGAAGCTAAAGATGGCAACAATTTACGAATGGCGAAGTCTGAACCATGCTTAAAGGAGCCATTTCTAGATTTGAACAATTTCGAAGGGTCAGGCCGTTTGGTGAACCCACCAGAACCAACCTTTTTCGAGTATTGTTATGGTGTAGCATATACAATTAAGATACTCGAATATTTCGGCAAACTAGCAAGTAAAAGCCTATTTTTTTATGCCCACCTCGTTCGTTGCAGCTATAGGGGAAATGTAGTCTTGATATACAAGTCTTGAATTAGCATTTTCCATAATTAGCATTTTTTACCTAACTCTTTTCATGACATAACAGCTGTATATCTTCAAAATCCAAAGGCTCTGTTCAGAGTAACCATTGAGAATCCAAAGCCTGAACATAACACAACATTGATTTCTCTTTTGAGATTGAAAGAAGGTTACAACACATCTATTTCAAAACATAAATTGTGGTATATGATGAGGAGCACGGGTTAGCGATGACGAAAGCTACTCCTAATGCCTGCACTATTTCCCACTTTTATCCTAGTTTAAGCCCCTCATATCCTACCTTTCTCCTACTTTTTAAACTATTTTGGTCCTACTTTTCTCCTTCTTTTTCACTTGGGTCTGCTTGAAAGCCTTACAAACAGTGAAATACAAAGATTGTTAAATATCCTGGCATTTATCAGACTAGAATTAGAAATAGCAATAATTTACTTCTTTAGCTTGTTCAATGAAACAGTGATTACATCACATCATTCACATTGATTCACATGATTAATTCAAGCAGAGATCGATCTATGATTTAAGTAATTTTTCATGCATATACTTGCAGATAAACGGTTTGTAAATAAAATAACAACCACAAAGCCAACACAACCAATAAATTAATAAGTTACTGAACTGACTGTGATTATATTTTAATATAAACTACATTTTTATGTTTCAGAAATGAACATAACATCACATTGATCTTTCTTTTGAGATTGAAAGATGATTACCACCTATTTGCCCATCTCTTATTTATAACAAATCTGTTTTTGAAACATGAAAAATAAAGGTGATTTTAAGATCCAAAGCCTCTTTTCAGAGCAGAGCCACCATTGAGAATCTAAAGTGAACATAATACAACATTTGTCTTTCTTTTAAGATTGAAAGAAAATTACAAACTATTTACCCGTCTCTTTTTTATATAATAAATCAGTTTTTTTGAAACACGAAAAAGAAGGTGATTTCAAGATCCAAAAGCTCTTTTCAGAGCCGCCATTAAGAGCCTAAAGTGGACAGAACACAAAATTTCTCTTTATTTTGAAATTGATAGAAGGTTCCAACCTATTTGCCCTTTCCTTTTTTACATTTTATAATAGCCTTGCATAATCGATTTAGGAGAAAGTAGAAGTTTCAGACCAAAAAGTAGTATGGAGTACTTGAAAGCTTGCAATACTTAAATGACAATATCTTTGTCACACATCTCGGCAGGTTAAATAACTTATGGATCGATTTATTTGGTAAGCTTTAGGCTCTGTTCGGTTGGAATTAATCAATGATCATTGATCAATATATCGGCAAGTTATTTTTGCTAGCGGCGGACTGCGGAATTCGGTCCACAGCAAAACAAAATTCAGGTAAATTTATGAAAATAAAACACGTAAAAACCCAAATTTTGCTGGACTCGATGAGGACTTGAAGCCGAGTTCTCGAGTCCTTGGGGTCCGAGTTCAAGTCCGAGTCCTTGAGTACTTGGATTGGTGTCAAGGACTCGAGTCCGGGTCCGAGTCCCGAGTCCTACAACACTGATGTTGTAAGTTGCAGCGCGTTGTAAAATACAAACATGACTCAGTTACTATTTGTGGCTTTCATAACCCTAACCCCACTGCATCATTCAAATGATTCAACATAAATCTATCTCCACGCGCGTGCTGCTGCATTGGCTCGGTGACGTCACCGACCGCAGGCCTCTGTGGGCACGAAGTTTGTGCCCGCATATGCACTGGGGAGATAGCTAAGTCGATAGGGCACAGACTTTGGTGCGGATGGTCCCGGGATCGAATCCCGGGGGTGCTCGGTGATTTTTCGGGTTAAAAAATCGTACTTCCCCCTACCCACGATACACGCAAAAACATAGCCGCGGGAGTTAGGGTTAACGATATAAAAATTAAAAGGTAAACAGTATTTTCAAAATTTTATTAATGACTATATTCAGGGAATCTACTGAAATATTGTAAAATCCTGTTTTGATTTCTGCTTTATACCAGGACTGATTTGTAAAAGAATATTTTGTTTCTATTTGTATTTTTCTACAGAAAGAAATCATTGAGGGCCTTGGAAAACTAGCAGCAGAAAGCCTCAGCCCCTACGAAACAAAGATAGTGTTTACTGAAGATGAAATCAAGCGTGTGTGTACAAATGAAAAGGCTGGTAAACAAATCTTGGTTCAAGCTCGTAAAATGGGTATTTTGTGCAAGAAGGGCTCAAGTTTACAATTTTTCCACAAGTCCGGTCAGGAATACTGTGCTGGCGTGTATCTTGCAAAACATGAGGATAAATTATTCACATATCTTGTTGAGATAAAGTCAGTCAAACATGCCTTAAATCTTGGCATGGTCCTGTTATTTGCCACAACCAACACAAATGCTGCCAAATTAGTTGTGGAAAAATTGGCAGACTTATTCAAATCTGATCCAAATTGCACAAAGTACTACGAAGAAAAGGTGGTAGAGCTTCAGGATGAATATGGCATAGTCAAGAAAGAGCAGCATCCAGTGTTGGACTATGATGAGGCTCGATTATTACAACAAATAATTGAGCTCATAATTGAGTGTAATTATGAAGGTGAGGGCGAGGGCAAGTTTCGCGGTAGCATAAGGGGTGTCTTTGTCGGTAAAATCGTTTTAACCGGGCTTACACAAAAACTGTCATTGTCATTGGAATACTACATGAAGCACTGTGGTAGAGATGTAAGATATTTACAATTTCAGCCCATTGCTCATGTACAAGATGACATAAGCATTCTCACTGGTGGTCACATGGCCCCAGTATTTGAGGCAATACGTAAGCAAATGCTTACACGCGAGCTGTATGTCTTGCAACGCGTATGTACAAGATTTGTGAAAGCAAACGAAGACACAATGAATGAGGAAATGAGACTCATTTATGAATTCGATTCAGATGATCATGAAAGAATGGCATACTTGGCTGCATACATTTCTTTAATGGAGGAAACCGATGATCTTCCCTCCAGTGCAGAAATAGATATACATCCCATTATTGATAGTCTGCAGCACACAAATCTGCAAAGATTTGTCTGCAGACGAGGTCATAACGGGTATTTTGGCCTGCGACACAATCACGAGTATTTTATACGACAAGTAATAAATGGCTCGATCCACGCCCAGACACTCGCTGTGATTACAGTTCTGGATGCCTCGTTCTTGACTGATATGGGTGTCTGTAGTGCAGTCGACGTGACACGTCTCATGCAGTCTATACCACACATGACCAAGCTTTGCTTTTTTGACATTAGCCATAATACGATTGAACCAATAAGCTTACTACACGATGCCTTATCTCATTGTCCACAATTACAAGAATTACGTATGGAGAGCATGAAGGGATGTACAACCGCTGATATGAATGTAATCATGCAAGTCCTGCCTAATCTACAATTATGTGTATTGGACATAGCAGACAATCCATTACCAGATGTAAATGCATTGGCATGTCTAGGTCAGTGTCGAGGATTGCACGAGTTAGATTTGTCAGCAATGCATGGCAGTGGACAGGTACTAGATGCGTTGATTGTGGCGATTGGGGAATTATCTCAACTGACAGATCTGGATCTACAGCGCATCAAGTTTACTGAGGAACAACTAGATGCATTTATTGTGGCGATGAGGGAATTATCTCAACTGACAAAGCTGCATCTATATGACATCAGGATAACTGAGAAACAATTGCACCAGATCGTGGATATCTGCAGGAATGGAAAGATGGAAGAATTAAGGTGCGTAATAAGCTTAACATTTACACGCTTTATTAAAATGTGGTATATACTAGTATATAAAATTACTCAAAATTAACCCCCTTCTTTAAAGAAATCTTGCTTAAGTTTACATACATTTTCTAATTAAGTGTAATCAACCTTGCTTCGTGCGTGCATAGGTTATCACAAATTAGGGGAGAGGCAATGGATCTAAGAATATATCCTTTCTGAACGTTTTTACCGAACAAATATCAATCGGTATGCCATTAAAATAAATCTCTGAGTTAACATTAATGTTTGGATTACCCATCGATTTCCAAACTATACGGGATAGCATACGAATGACATAATATTCTAAACAAGAAAACTCTTTAAAAGACAAACAGCGCTCAGAAGGGGTGGTACATTTCGTCGCTGTTCTGACATACCGGCACATCACTTTACGTAATTCTGTTGTGATGTGCCGGTATGTCAGAACAGCGACGATTTGAATGAAGAGGAAAATGTGATGTAAGAGTGGTAAAAGGTGTTACCAGTCACACCCTGAAACATGTTATTGGTAAACGTCGGTTTGTGTACTCAATGGACAAATTTCATGTAACCTGGTTCTTCTATGATAACTTGATAAGAACCATTGGAGTATGCAACTCAAACTGAATTACAACTATTTTAAGGATGACTCTTCATGTATTATAGAAAACATCAAGTTGAAAACCGGGCAAGATGTCGGAACGCCATTAACATACATGTTTCAGGGTGTGACTTGTAACACCTTACATCACATTTCCTTTTCATTTAAATGTACCCACCCCTTCTGAGCGCTGTTTGTCTTTTTAAAGACTCTTCTTGTTTGTATTATAGTTGTGTTGTGTTTGTGTTTTTTCCTTTTTATTTGAACTGTTTTTATTTCATTTTTGTTTACAATTTTACATGCATGTACTGTGGTGCATCTTCATTTTCTTATTTCAATGTTCACAAGCTGTACCATTACCTGTAACATGTGTGTTGAATTGTGGGAGATGATAATAATTCGGGGTTACCGCACTTATCTTTTATTTGTACATTCATGCACAGGCTTGATAAGGACTGCGTGACTGCAGGTGTGAGGGAAGTCTTCAAGGATGAATTCCTCCTGTGGTTGGAGTAGAGATATACAAACAACAAAACTACACAGAAGGTACAATGAAATGTTATTCCTTATTAATTTCTTTATGGGCTTAGAGCTTAATACTAAAATGCATAAGGCTAAAAAAAGTAATACTTTGTCTTAAGACTGCATGGTCGATTTAAAATGTCATGCGGAAATGATTGAGCGTAAATGTATTTCCTTTTTGTTTTATACCGTTTTGGTGGGGAAAATCTGCTTTTCTGGGACAAAAAACAAACAAAAGAAATCCCGCAGTCAGTTTGAATTTCTTTGACACATACGAGTGCGGCAGCTTCAGACCATTTTTAAAGCCTGATACGGTGAAATATGACAATTAAAATAATTGATTGTAAATGTATCGGTTGATATTTAAATTGACATTCAAAGGCTGAGAAAAGTAGCCGTCTACTTATACAATTTGTTTACAACATGGAGTAATGATAATAAGTTGCCGTTTTCAATTTTGAGCGTGCTTGCATGTGTAGCCCTAGGAGACCTGTCTGTACCACATGCATATAGGCAAATCATTCCAAGTATGTACCTCAAACAGACACCCATCGTGTGCAACCGGGAAAAGTGCGCAATATCGCAGCACAATACGCACGCGAGTACAGGCAGCACAATACCAACGCGAGCACAGGCAAGACAATACGCTCACGAGAACAGGCAGCACAATACGCACACGAGTACAAGCAGCACAATACGCACACGAGTACAAGCAGCACAATACGTACACGAGTACAGGCAGCACAATACGCACACGAGTCCTATAGTCGAGTACCAACCCATGTGAGGACCCGTATTAAAACACGTATAAAAAGTGTATAGAAATTACAGACAATCTGAGGACATTTTTTTTTTTTTACTATACATATAGGGACTTTTGTATGGTATGTGTATTGACGTCTAAGGGAGGACAGGACCATACATACCTTAGGGGGGTGAGGACCCTCCTCCTATATGTTTTGATGAATAAAAAAGGGAGTACGTCAAAAAAGGTCCTCACAGTGGTTTTTTGTCCTCACATTGCCGGCTGGTAGGGACAAAGGTCCTCGGATTGGCGGGTTCACCATAACAGGCAGCATAATACGCACACGAGTACAAGCAGCACAATACGCACGCGAGTACAGGCAGCACAATACGCACACTAGTACAGGCAGCACAATACGCACACGAGTACAGGTAGCACATTTGAAATGCTAGGTCGCTTGTACTAGAGGCGCTTTATGGCATCACTACCATGAAATGTATTTCACTCCTACATTGCATTGCAACCATGACACATGAAATTAATAATTCAATACCTTCAAAATCAGCGTCTAGTGGGTATTGGTGGTTTTTCTGTCCTGGGAGCTCGATCATTGAAATGGCATTAGTTAGATTGCAGTAGCTGGTGAGTATTTGCTAAGAGACCCCCTTTTAGATCAAATCAGTCACTTGTTTATGGTCTGTTAAAGAGATATATGGCATTAAGAACGGTTCTACTTGACGATATTTTGCTGTTTTCCATCCGTTTCCGTTTTTCACACGAAATGGACATACGGTTTTCATTGCATCTCCAGAAAAGTACAACCAGTACTCAGACCAATATACTATTAATTTGTATATAAGATTCAAAGCTATATATGTGGAATATTTCATAAGACTGGTTTATTTAATAGCAAAGTTATGAGGTAGGAGGTAGAAACCAACAATATACTTAGTGTCTATTAAGAGCAGCCTGTGATGTTTTAAACAAAGGAATTATATGCTTTCGACCATGGACATCCATGTTTTGACCAAGTTCTTTTAAAAAACCATATCATAGCTCGGTAAGCCCTTTCTAATATTAGCATGATTACCACCGACAAGTGGTGTAAAATTGGTGGATTTACACATAAAGCACTGATGCTGGATTGAGTAAGTTTGTTTTGGGGTGGACTTAATCATGTTAATAGTGCATATTTCTTTCCACAGGGCTCACAGAGTTACCAGAGCCTTGGTGGCACTGGCCCCCGGGTGAAAACTCCACAGAAAGCAATTGGTGTCGTCAGAGCCTGCTACGTTCTCTACAACATAAGCAAGAACGACCACATTCAAGAGCCATACCATGTACCAGCTTCAAATGATGATAACTTTGGCCTTCCTGACGCTGTTGCTGAAGATGTGCTTTGGGTTGCTGTTCGGAATGAGATTGTTCAAAACTTCTTTACCTGATTTTATTTAGCCTTAGGAACAAGGGTTTTCATGACATGTTGTGTATCGGGTTTTTAGAGTAGATTTCCATCCAAACCATTGCCATTTTCATTTATAGTGTAATCAGTTCCAAATTGGCAAGAAATATTTGACTTTTATCTCCCTTCATGCACAACAATAATCCGAGCTCATTCGCACGATTACAGCCAGACGTACGCGGTTTTTGCTGCACGCACCCGTCACTCATTATTGACAGTGCGCTTGTCTTCACGCATGCCCGCATCCTGTATTCATTCGCTGCTGTAGTGAGGCTTCGCCAATTTGGAACTGATCAAACTATAGGTGCTCTTATTGTTACTTGTTTAATTCGTTATCCTTTTTGTACCCTTCAAAATTACCTAAATAATTAACGCCCTTCCCTGTACAAACACTTTGTACATAACATGGTATTATTGACAATCCCTAACACATTTTGATGGACTTATTTTAACTATGATGTCCAGGGAAGACCAGTTATTTGAAGGCAGCATATTCAATTATGAAATTAAATAAGCCCTAAGTAGAGAGAGCGGGAGCTGTGGGTCCTGGTGTTCACAAACAATATTCCTTATCCAGAACACAAACAAGAGATGCTAACATGTAAAGGTGATGTCATAAAGAAAGCAAAAAAAGTATCTCGGCTGTTGTAAAAGCACCTACAATTTTAAAATTGTTACTCATATTCTAAAAATGAAAATACCAGGAGACGGAAAATGTAATTACGGTGATTTTGACACCTTGTTTGTTAAAATCGATCGAGTATTGTTGTCGCGGTATGTGCTTACAGATGAAAAGTGCCCATTTCCATTTTTGCAGTAACTCCTATTGATCTCTCTGATTCAGCGTGAAGATAATAGCGGGAATTTTGATCGTTTGCCCATGGCGATGACCTGTCCTGTCTGTCTTCTCGGACCTTCTGAGCATTTGGAGTTTTAAATTCATCCTTTTAAATTGTAAAGAAGTATGCCTGTCATCCCCATTAAATTTGTCCCGGATTATGCTAATCAAGTTTACAGCACAACAAGAACAGCTAATCAAAATTCCCGCTATTGTCTTCACGCTGAATCAGAGAGATCAATAGGAGTTACTGCAACAATGGAAATGGGCACTTTTCATCTGTAAGCACATACCGCGACAACAATACTCGATCGATTTTAACAAACAAGGAGTCAATATCCCCGTAATTAAATTTTCCGTCTCCTGGTATTTTCATTTTTAGAATATGAGTAACAATTTTAAAATTATAGGTGCTTTCACAACAGCCGAGTTACTTTTTTTGCTGTCTTTAGTTCATGTTAACCAGGGTGGTGTTATAGCAGTCAGAATATGACATGAAAATAGCGGTCATGCTCCATGTGATATTGACTAATGTCATGCTTCCGTTATTTATAAATTGTACCATAACTCTGCTTGTACACAACGTGACCCCGATCGCTTCTCTCATTGCATTGCTTAAACATTCTAAATTGAAAACCAATGATAGTGTAACAAACTGCTATTTCCTAAATCTAAAATATTTTATTATGAGCATCATCCATCTGGACTGCTGAAAAAACTGCTGCCCTCTATAGTTTTGTTTTGTTTTTTGGCATTGTCAAATTTAAATAATTGTAGATGTGGCATGTTGCAATATCACACCACATGGTATTGCCAAGGAGTATATATAATAGGAGGGGACACTTAGCTCATTTGCATATTTGTCATTAATATGATTAACCCTGCCTTAACCCTATGCCCTGCTGTGAGAGGTCACAGATACCGCCCTCTAACCTGAGAGGGGACTTTTCTTTTGTTCTCAAGCACAGCGTTGGCGATGAGCGACCGAGAAGTATAACAAAAGCGTACATAAAACAGATCGATTCGAAGCAGTAATTTGAATACATGAATTATGCAACACGTCACACAACGTCCAGTCTAACAATGATTGTGGACCGTATAAATGATGCAATTTTTTGTGTTCGAAAATGTCATCATTTTTTACCGTTCTTTCAAAAATAAGGAGTATAATCACATTATAAACACATTTTGTGCGAGAGTAACATACAAATATGGTATAAAATGGCAAAAATGGCACGATAAAAATCCGTTCGTTATAAATAAATGGATAAATGGTTAAATAATTAAACTATCACCAACCACACTCGTCGATCTCTGTGGCGTACATCGTAGGCCATGTTGTTTGCAAACGGCAACACGGGTTCGATCCCCGGTGTATCCGTGAATGCCATGCTTTTTATATATTTTTTAAAACTTGACGGTGGATTAATGTAGCATCATATTTATGTCAATTTTTGTAAATTATAAAGGCCCATGCGTTTATAGTTGTTGTTTTTTCTATCATTTATCTCTTTGATTTATTTAACTTAATAAGTGATTTAATTTGATTTAATTTGAGTTCGGTTTGATAATGATAGCAAAACTTGTTGTAAAACCATTTTACCAGTCAGCGCACGAATACTGACATAGTGTGCAATTTAAGGAGGTAAACACTCTGCATGCATTTCCAGGAGTGTTTGAATTTACCGCGACTTGAGAGCATTGTGTGTGGTGTGTGTGTAAGCATAGCACACACACACGACTTATATTACCGCCCATCCCTTGTACTGAGCTTACGTCATGTATCAAAATGGCTGCCCCTTTTCTAAGTTATAGGCTAGGCCTAGGGCGGGGCCTTGATTGTAAGTTAGGCGAGGAAAAGGAAAACTTTTAAAAACATTTTTGGCAAAAGCATGTAGGCCTAAATCAGCCATTTTTTGACCATAAAACAATGTTTTTGAGAAGAAAAACGAGAGCGAAGTGAGCTGGAAAAACATCGGTATTTTTGGGCTGTTTTGAAACAAATTTTGGTCATAATTTAGCAACGTCGCCTTATGGAATGATGAATGCGACGCCATACCTTATATTATGACCTGGGTACAATGGTTTGTGGGTTCGCCGGTTCGTTGGTGAGGAGGCGGCCGCTTCCAAATACATTTGAGGGTCAGCCGGACCTGTTAAACCGGGCTGTTAAAAAAATCTAAGTTGGACTACCCCACACCCGCCCACCAAATTTGAGAAGTGAGCACCCCCTGTGAGCACCATATGACCGTCCATTGGAAAAGGGCCATGCATGTTTGGCCCCCCCCCCCCCTGGGATTTGAAATATCTAAAGTTGGTC
>CM069441.1:55610471-55617971 GCA_035610835.1 Ophiura sarsii
CATGGAATTGTGCACGTCAACCAACCATGTCAACCTGCCATAGAATCCCGGATACTCAGAGCCATCAAAAGTAATTTGTAAAGTTATTTTCATTTGCTATTATCCATTTATCACAGAGTACATGTAGGCCTAGTATGGTGTTTTTTTAATAGCAAAAATCAGCTTGTTACCGGGCCAGCTAGCCAGGTTTTAGGCAAATTATGATGATGCTAACATTTTTGGACTGTATGTAATGTGAAAAGTACAACTTCTTACAATACTCAGTTTTCTTGCGAACTTTAAGATTTAATTTGTGTAAGATACAGGGCGTTGCAAAAGAGTGTCCCACGAGAAACAAAAAATAATTAAAAATACATCCCATGCTTTTATTGTTTTCAACAAAATTGACCATCGGTAATAAGCTCCCAACATTCCAGGCAAAATATCATAATTTCACAGTTCCATCCTTGCACAAACCTGGCACAACATGTCAAAAAATAATTAGAGGTCATCTGAGGTCAAATCGTAAAGGTTGCCCGATTGACCTCAAAACTTGGAGAAAAGAAACATGAACACCGGGGGGGGGGGGGGGGGGGGGGGGTGGGTACATGACCCCTATGTGACCTTTGACCTCATTTAGTTGATCTCCCAGCCAGGGGGATTCGCAAGTCATGATTACTTGCCCAACTGTGTTTACTTGTATTTTTTGATTATTTTCTGAGTTTCAGTGAACCAATTGATTGGCCCATCAGAGCTCTCTGTGGGTTACCCCCAGAATTCGAGACTCACGCCACTGCACAAAACATTTGTATTGTGTGCGGCACTGAAGTGGATTTATGAATAGGAACCCAGGGACACAGCAAAATGAAACATTTTACCAACAAACTTTAAACATGACCCCTATGTGACCTTTGACCTCATTTAGTTGATCTCCCAGCCAGGGGGATTCGCAAGTCATGACTTGCAGTATATTTTTACTTGCCCAACTGTGTTTACTTGTATTTTTTGATTATTTTCTGAGTTGCAGTGAACCAATTGATTGGCCCCATCAGAGCTCTCTGTGGGTTATACCCCCAGAATTCGAGACTCACGCCACTGCACAAAACATTTGTATTGTGTGCGGCACTGAAATGGATTTATGAATAGGAACCCAGGGACACAGCAAAATGAAAAATTTTACCAACAAACTTTACCATATGAGGCCTAATTAGGAAACAGAGCTTAATTGTCTCTTGCCCCTACGCCTATATATGTTTTTAATCTCAAAAACAAGTTTGTTATATCAATCTTTGTTCTGAAGAATAACCTGAAGATCACTTGAAAATTTCAAGCTCGAGAAAATTCTGATTATGCCTAACCCATAGCTTATTATTTTGTCAGTAAAACTAAAAACTGATGGTACAACTTGTGAAATGTGAAATTGCATCGAATTATAAATCTGGGTCTTATTCACAACAAAAACATACATGTTATTATTACAGGGTGAGTCAGACAAAGCAGGCACGTTTTGGTAAAGGCGTACCAAAAATATCTGGCGCGTTTATTGAAAATCATCATCAATTGTTTTGCTTTCATTCAAAAGATTTGTTTTAATCGACCATTTGGTCTATACTTTTACTTTCACTAAAAATGTAAGCCAATCCAAGGAATGGCAAACAATGTCAGTTTGCATTCTTTTAACATTCTTTTAAAAGAGTGGGGGAGTTCATCCGTCCCAAAGTGGAAGATGGACTAATTCTGTTGTTGAATTCTGGGAATTTAATCTATGAAATGCTCTTTACATAACTGGGGCGGAGGGGTATGGAGATGTGTTTGTTTTTGTGTGTCAGTTCTTGGAGGGGGCCACGATATACACTGAGCCAAACAAGAAACTTATAAAAAAAAAGAAACTTATAAAATTTTAACAGATCACCAAATAAAATTCTGTGCATGAAAATGTACCAAATTTGGATACAATATTACTGCAATGTATTGCTTCAAATGGCAGTCAATAACCAATTGTTTGCTTCAATGACACAAGAGAAATGCGCACTGACCTATGGTGATCTGTTAAAATTTTATAAGTTTCTTTTTTGGCTCAGTGTAGTTGTACCGACAAAAGCCATGTACCGACCAAAGAAATTACAGACTCCAATTTTTTTGGTAAAAAGTTGCCCAATTTTTTCTCCGTCAGCAACTAAAATCTTGATAAGATAAGTGTGGGGGGGGGGGGGGGGGGCGGGGGGGGGGTAGGAGTAACCTTGTCCTGAAAATCGGCAGAACAAAATTCAGAAATCGGCAGAATCAAATTCAGAAATGTACCGACGGAGGCTCGTGTGTACCAACGGGGTTAATTCAGGGGGGCCATCGAGCCCCCGACTCCCCCCCCCCCCCCCCCCCCCCCCTGGGCACGCCACTAAGTTCGTGTGTGTCAGTTCTTCATTAAAACCTTTAATTTGTGTGTCAGACCCCAAGATGAAATCCATGATAGATCAACATGGAATCTTTCACACTAAGTTTCCTTAATATTATATATTGCATGAACTCTTATTCAGGGATTGCACACCCCACAAATATACACACAAATCAAAGGTTTAAATGCATATTAACTGGCACACAAACAAACACCTCCATCTCGGCATCATCATTAGGGTTCTAAAAAGTAACTGGCATACTAAAATTATATGACGCTATTATACTTTTTATATATAACTTTTTCCCAACAATATTTTATAATATCTCATTGGTACAGTAGATGAAGACTAATTTTAATTTGTGAGTTGCACCACGACGTATCCCGGGACACATTTTTCGTGTTAACGATGCGTTTGAAAGATACCAAGGGTCAGAGGGTCTTGCAACTATGATTTTGCGCGGCCCGCCACGCTATCGTCTGATCCCCCTCCCCCCGGCCGCGCCTAACGATTCCCGATCCGAACTAACCACTGATGATAAACATTTATTTTCTTTTGAATTTCTTTTCTCTTCCTTTCTCTTTTCTTCCTTCCCCTTTCTTTTCCTATACCCTTCCCCTTTTTCTTTTCTTCCTTCCCTTTTTCGCCATTCCCCTTCTTATTTTTCCCACTCGAAATCATGCCCCCCGAGCCCTATAATGCTACGCCACTGGTCCTCCACCACAGTCAGAGAATGATTTGACCACATAGCTATCATATTTTTAATGGAATCCAGAGCTTTTGTTTAATTTATATTCACAATCACCACCTTAAGGTTTGCACTAAAGTTTCAGTTGTTTTGGTTCCATATGCATCAGGTATGTGTCTGCATGAACTAACCAGTTTCAAGCTTGATGCATGGGTTGATTTAGGTTAAGATTTGAATTATTTTGCTGCTATTAAATACACTAATATTACAGTAGCCATTTTATTTGCTATCTATAGATAACATTACGAACATGTTATACTGAAGAAAGCATGTTATTCATTCAATTTGTTTGCTATCTACTGAAGATAGCAATATTATGTAACATATACCGTATATCGAATGGTATCACTGGTATTCTATAATTACTGGAGATAGGAATCTTTGTTGATTTGGTATTTTGCTTGTTTGTTGGTTGTTTTATAAATAAATATGCCAAATATCATGTAGGCATTATGGAGAACTATGAACAAGGTTGAATTGGTTTTCCCTTTATAAAACGCTCTTGAACGTAAAAAAAAAAAGGTTTTTAAATAATTTATTTTATGCCGAGGCTATTTGTAGCGATATTAGTCATTATTATTTTTATGGTTATGCCACATTACCTAGGCTCTGAAACTACATAAACCCCCCTACAACCCCCCCCCCCCCCCCACACAACCCACACGCAAACCAAACCAGTTTGATTTATAATCATAACCCTCCAAAACCATTTACCGCGGCTACTTAATTAACCCCTACCTCTCAAACTGCATGAACCACATAAATCCCCTGCACCCTACCCCCTCTCCCTCACACACACCAACCAGATTTATTTATTATCATAACCCTCCTAAACCATTTCCCGTGGCTCCTTCATTAACCCTCGGTCCCTTGGATTGTTTGGCACGCCAATTTAAAGTAAAAAAATCAGGTTGCTTTATTAACCCGCTACTTGTACCTCGTCACTATAACCATGATAACCCTATGCCTATTCTAAACCATTTTTACGTGGTTTTACCCCCACCCAACATGACACCATAACCCATAACCAACCGGTCTATAACTTTCCCCGTGTGGCTTATGCGCCATGTGTAGAAGTGCGTAATGCCGCGGCAGTGAGCCCTTCCGCAAACATGTACGAGACGCGTTACCACACGGTATGATTACGCAATAGTATGTGCAACGCACAATATCGTGCACTTCTAGTGGCATTTGTGAGCAAAATTGGAGAGGTTTTTGAAGTGATTCTGTTATACCCTTCACAGAGGTATTCATAGTGCATACTTTTTAAGAACGACGCATACTACCGATGTTGGTGTGTAGGGTATAACAGAATGATGCCAGGTTTTTTGCTGTTTTTTTTAGCCAATTGTTGACCATTTTCTATACTTAAAATCACATGTCCCGTTATTTCCTCTATCTTTCATGCAAATTAGGCGCCACTTTGATCAAAACTTATAGAGAAATAAGGATAACAAACGCACCCCTGCACACGCTCACTGATTTGCACTATCCTCACCAAATTACACCGTGGTTTTGCCTTAAAGTTCCTCACCAATTACCCCGAATCCTGTCCACACATCCTTGCCACTTCAATGTATAAGCCCCACCCTCTCAACTCTGCACTCTGATCCTGTGCCACCCCCCCCCCCCTCCCCACCCCACCAACACCCAAAAAGTACCACACCCCTATAGAAGGCATGGGAATTCCCAATTTTTAAATCAAAAAGCAGCCTGGGAATTCCCAAAAAATAAGTTGCATTCCTCACACCCCTATAGAAGGCATGGGAATTCCCAATTTTTAAATCAAAAAGCAGCCTGGGAATTCCCAAAAAATAAATTGCATGCCTCACACCCCTATAGAAGGCATGGGAATTCCCAATTTTAAAAACAAAAAACAACCTGGGAATTCCCAATTTTTGAAGCAGTTTTGGTCACACCCCTATAGAAGGCAGCACAATTTTGCAGTGGGAATTCCCAAAATTTTCAGTAAAAAAATGCTTGCCTTCTATAGGGGGTGTACCATTAATAAATGGAATAGCCCATTGGCACTACCATTACCAGTAATCAATAATTTGCCGGTCTGAGTCGCAGTGTTGAAAATGAAAATGTGAAAATGAAAATCAGACTTGACAGTACATTTGGGGTTGTAACTTCCTTAATAATCAGCAATTCTTATCGTGTAATATCTCAAATTCAAGAAGAGAAATTTCTCAACATGTTTATAATTTAATATGTTTATGTAGGAGTTAAGTTATCAGCACATTTATTACCTGGTCAGTTACTTCTTGTGATGACTGTACATGGGATAGTACATTTATCATACATGTAGTAAGATTGAACTGACCGTCCATTTGACGATGCTTATGTGCCAAATAAAATATCAATAAGTCATGAAAATATAATTGTTTAAATTGATAATAAACGTGTTCGCTTCATCATCAACCCATCAATTTTTTGGAAAAGTAAACTACCTAAACCTAATTTATAACACCTAAGAGAGAATGCTCAAAAGATGACACAAAGAGGGTTGAACTAACGAATTGACTAAGGACCATTATTATATTAGTAGAGCCATTTATACATTTTTTCAGCACATGATTCCAGGGATTTGTAAACTACCAATCCCTACCCTTAGAGATTTGCTCGGAGAGATAACAAATGCTAAAACCTATTGTATACTGGAACGTCAACTTTATGGTATTAAACATATGATAGGATTCTGTGAAACTACTTAAAATCCCTACCCTAGAGAGATGCCCTGGCAAATAACATATGTGAATATTTGAATGTCCTATCTGTCTAATCTGCATAATTTATTGTATACATTTTATCAATTAATGGCAATAATAGAGTTAGCACATAAATTGCTGACTCTAAATTTACACCATTCAAGTTTTCCTATGAACATTTACCCAAACACCCCCCTTTCTATTTTTGTTGGACTCCTGCACCAGTCTTCGCTTATGGATACTAGAGCAAGGTAAGAACAACGACCAGATATTGCGCACGAGGGGGAGCACATTGCACACGCTTGACAGGGCGACTTTAATGTGCTGCCGGACTTTATATTTAATATTGTAAATAGATGTAACATAAATGTGATGGCAAATCACTTATAGATATAACCTATAACCCATTTGATTTAAAATGGTGCAATATTTGTATACGTGTGTGTCCTTTTAAATTTTGTATAGCGCGTCGAAACTTTTGTATTCTGCGCATCACAAATGTAATTTATTTATTATTATTATGTAACCTATATTTTTAATGTTTCTAAACATCCAGGAAGGGAACGATTAGACTCAAACCACCCCCCCCCCACCTCCATTTGTATCTGTGCAACCTATCACTTGTATTTTTATTTTCCTATTTTTTACTTCTTGTTATGTGTGACACTATGTTTTCATTTCCGACATTGTCTCCTATGAACAGTAATTTTCATTACTCGTTCCAGTGCATTTCCATTATTTGTTGCCATTTACATTTACATTTACATCTATTTTTATTATTTATTTGTAGTCATCAATCACCATTATAGATTTTACTCTCCATTTTTTATATCCCATTTGCCTTTTACTTTTTAATCTCCCCTTTGTCTATGTCAACCTTTTGTTACATTATCCACTTCATCAATCAGCTGTCAAGTTTGTTATACCTTCCCCTATTCATCCATCTGTCACTTTGACCCCCACTGTGTTACATTATCCCATGTCACTTCCTGCCCTTTGTTCCCATGTCTATATATACACCTAGCACATAAAGTCCCTGACCAGGTGCTTTGAGGTTGGCTTATTCAAAATATATGATCGGTACCAAAAATCTGAGATATACATTAAATGAGCAAATTTCTTCTCCGCAGTTTGATACCTCATTCAACAAAATCGAATGGATACTTTTAAAGTTATGTCGATTTCAATGACCGCGCATGCAACAGAAAGGTTTCACTAGGTATAGGAAATCATTGATTTGTGTGTGATTTACCATAGACGGTAAAATCAATGTTTTACCCGTCTATGGATTTACTCACTGAAAAACTCACAGCTTATCAGCTAAGACTTGTATTCTTCACAGCCAGATACACCCTTTGTCCCGCACATTGCGGTTATCACTAAAGACCCATTCATCTGTCTCGTTCAGATAGCACACAGTTATGACAGTAATCACACACAAATTAATGATTCCTATACCTAGTGCAACTTTTCTGTTGCATGTGCGGTCATTGAAATCGCCATAACTTTAAAAGTATCCATTCGATTTTGTTGAATGAGGTATCAAACTGCGGAGAAGAAATTTGCTCATTTAATGTATATCTCAGATTTTTGGTACCGATTATATATTTTGAATTAGTCAACCTCAAAGCACCTGGTCAGGGACTTTATGTGCTAGGTGGCGTGTGTG
>CM069441.1:55622971-55711463 GCA_035610835.1 Ophiura sarsii
TATTACATTTTAGTACATCTCGGCGTCTGGGCCGAGACGCCGAACTGAAATAGCGTATTAAATAAACTGAAACCCCTAGCCGCGTATAATTATGGCCGATTGTAACCGGGCTAGACTATAATTGAAGCGGTGTGAGCAAGCTCTCAATGAGTCCAAGAGGAGTACCTGTTTCCACAGATTCGTTTGCGTTTAGTAGGAGAAACCTTCAATAATCTAGGTGGCCATTTAAAATTCACACACTCCCTGTGGCATGTGTGGGGAAGATTAACACTGTCTACGCGGCTATTAGTTTTACCATACAAAACCAACCAATTTTTCAGAAACCTTTCCCACCTTTCAAAGAGTCAAGAACTACATAACCAATACCAAGCATGTTTGTACTTGTAATTTTAATGCATTTCTCACGTTGATTCCATATGGGGTAATGACATTCAATAGTTTTAACATTTTTGAAACATTTTATGACATTTTGGAATGTCGTCTGCAGACGCCTTCCGCGTGGAAAGTGTTAAGGTAATATCTTCCATGGGAGGTGTAATACCCCATTGCTGTAAATTCAAAAGTCCTATATATTTCATTTCCTTATGTACCTGACGTAAAGATAGCTGGTAGTAGAGGTGGAAGTGTTTTTCCTCTCCTCGTGAGCGTTTTCTTCTGGTATTTTTATCATCAGACTAGAACGCTATGCTTATAATGTGTTTGTCAAATTTCGGCTATCGCAGGTCATCACATTTTCCGACAAATGTCAGTCCTATAGCCTACTACAACATACCGTATCTACATAAAATGTTACAACCTGTTCGAAACGATCATTTAAAATATATTTTAACACCCGATCCGATCCTTTATACATTCAGTTTAAATGAAAATTTTACAAAATTAAGTCGTTAATTGGTAAACCAGTTTGAGCAATGATTTCAGCGATGATCCACCATGTAATACTAGATAAATATAGGAAGTGCACATTTTAATGTGACTTAAAAGTCGTTAGTTAGTAAACTGGTTTAACCAATGGTTTCATCGATTAACGACATACTACATACATCTAGTGTAAATTATGTTATGTTGCCATTAATTTTTCCAGCTCGACCAAACTAATCCTTTAGATGTCACAGGTTTTGAGACGGACTGGCTGAAACAAAGTGGTACCGATTTCATCTTGAATAACTCCCCGAAAGATTTCGGCATATCGAAAGTAGCTTTTTACAACAAGTTTACCTCGTTTCCGCCAGGAGGAATGGAATATGTTTTAAGAGCCGAGATCCCAGCTCTAGGCGAGAACCTAGACTCGGCGTGGTCATTTCTGGAGCAACTTCGCGCTTTCAAGTATCCCAGCTGCGTCGCCAGCGTCGATACATCGCTTTACAAGACGGATGAAGAAAACATCTCTTTTCCGGAAGTAGGGAGGAAGGCGCTACCACAGGGGCACTCTTGGCAGGATCAGTGATGATGGTATCAATGGTGACGGAGGTCGGGCTTTTGCTTGGGTTATATTTCCCATGCACAAAACCAAAACAGTACACCACGTGTAAGGTGTTTTCATCCGGTATGAATATTTCGCCTTATGCCATAATATGGTTCACCTGCTACAGATAGATCTATAATCTTGTATCGATGGTCATTGGGGATCAGAATTTAAAGACAATTTTACACTTTCCACGCGGCTATTAGTTTTACCATATAGGGGAATATGGGGCAACTGGACCGTGGGGCAAGTGGCCCGAAATGAAGGATTTTGTAATTGTATGGGCATACTGCTTTCTTTTGAACAGTACGACTTTTGTTGAAACTTGACATATATCCTTACCTTCTACAATCCAAAACTTTTGGAACTTTAGGGTATTTACACATGTGATATTCTCCAGATCTTTGAAGCCAACTCCTTGAGTGACTGATTGAAAATTCACAGATAGTATGGGCGATATATGAAGATGGGTTTAGATCATGTTTAATGTACTTTATATGATCGACAGATATGCAACAGTAAATATATACATGCTGTACAGTCGTCTTAAGATGCTAGGTGCATATTGCATTTGATGGGTGCTATTATTGTAGTGTGCTTAGGGACTTTCCGAAATATGATTAAAACCATAGGTTGTGGTTGAAATGACCGTAAAATGGAGCATATTGCTTACTTGGGACATTGGTGGTATGGATTTGCGATCAATATTATCATTTAAAGAATGCTTCAACTTTAATCATTATCACGGGTATTCATTTGGTAGAGTTATTAGTTTATGAATTTGCAAATAACAAAGTACACCATTTCTTATTTTATCTAAAGACACTCGTCTACTTGTAGAACCCGAACGCCGTATATTTGCGAATTCAAATATACTCGCTGGCTACAGAAATCTGTGTAATGGCTAAAACAAAAATGTAATTTTACCTTTTTTTTCTTCTGAAATGTATTGGAGTTATTGATTATTATGACAAATGGTGGTATGTTTTAAAACATTTTGGCGTAAAACTTATTACGTCACAGGCGTGTTTGAATAATGTTTCATCTCGACAAAGTGCTACGTCATTTGTTGGGGCAAGTGGTCCGAAAGGGTATGGGGCAACTGGTCCGTCTGCAAAAACTTAATCAAAATTGTAAAATTCATTTTGAAAATTAGTTGTTAGTGTCAATAAAACATGACTCGGTATTGAAATGTGAATAGAATATGAAATAATTCACATTCTTTCTAGTTCTTAGACATTTCGGGGCATTTCGGGTCTAATACCACTATTTCTGCTATTGAAGGATTACAATATGACATGAAATTGCTTTAGAATGGTTTGAAACCTCGGTATTATGAATTACATCTTTATTATATTTTGAATGGTGTCTTGCTATGACGAAATAGCATGATTTATGTATTTTATCCACTGCTTTTTGTGTACAGGGTGAGTCAAAAAGACTGCAATAGTGGAAAGAAGCCATTTTGTTTTCGAAACCAAAATAAATTTTAAAACTTTTTAAACGTTGCAAGAATAATGTATTTAATCCTAACTGTGTGTGAAAAAATGAAGTCGATCGCATTTTCCGTTTGTCTTTGGTGAACCTTTTGACCAGTGCACCCATTTTACACGTTTGTCCACGAGATACCCAAAATATGCATCAGATCGCAAAATGTGTCTCTTATTCAAATTTGGAAACTTGAGTTCATTTGTGATGTTATTGGAATTTGATGCATCCTTTCTTGTTTACATGATTGTGAGTTAGTATAATCAATTATAATCGTACCCATGCAATGAAACCGTATAATGTTCTAATATGAAAATGCAATGTGTGCCATTTCAAATGAAAATCACTGTGCTCGTGGACACACAGGTAAATTTGGTTGTGCAGCAAAGAGGGTCACCAAATACAAACGAAAAATGCGATCGACTTCATTTTTTCACACAAAGTTAGGATTAAATACAGCATTCTTGCAACGTTTAAAAAGTTTTAAAATTTATTTTGGTTTTGAAAACAAAATGGCTTCTTTCCACTATTGCAGTCTTTTTGACTCACCCTGTATATTAACCATTGGGTCATCATTGTCATATTGACTAACTTCCCCTGTAACATAAAAAGCTGGCTGAATTTCAAGATGGTTTATTATAAGTACTAAATGATGATTATATGAAGTAAATAAAATCATTAAAGAAGGGGTATATATAGACAAATGTATGGGGCATCTGAGTAACACAACCATGTAACCATATAGGTTCATACCGTTTTATCAAATAAATGTGCAGTCGAAAATTTCGCTTGTTTTGTACACCATTAGTATACTGCTATTTACACGTTAACCACGAAAACTGTATAAAACATGGGTTTCATGAGACATGTATCCTTTTTACATGTTAAATAATATGGAAATGTGTTTGTAAAGAAAATACTGCCTAGTTTCCGTGTTGTCATTCACTGATTTCTGTGTATTCTAACCATGGGAACATATAGGACCAGTTGCCCCAATGATGGGGTAACTGGTCCGTGCCAAGTAAAGTTTTCAGTTAGTGGTAATTGGCCTTTTGTTTAGATATTTTTTTAACATTGATTATATGTAATATGTAAACAGTTACATGCAGGGCTGGTTACATGGGTGATATTTTCATAGCAATTCCATAAATATTTACACGAGTTTTAATCTTTTATATCATGAAATATGCTTAGCCGGACCAGTTGCCCCATCCTCCCCTACAAAGCAGATTTTTCCGAATCCTTTTCCAACTTTTAAAGTCTTATCTCATGAATTACTGAACCCAAACTAGGTATGTTTGCACTTATTTTAATGTATTTCTCACGGTATCTCCAAATATGGTTATGAAATACAATAGTGTTGACATTATTCAAATATTTTGGGACATTTTGAAATTGTCGTTTGCAGACGTCTGCCGTGTGGAAAGTATTAGCTCAAATGCCATATTATGATTCGCCTGCTATCCTTGTACCATCGCTGGAGATAGAGATGATGATTTAAAGACAATAACAATATGTGATACATCTATGTTTATAACAATCTTTTTAAAGTTTTACTTTTAAAAGTCCTTATCCAAAGCAAGCAAGAACTTCACAAAACAAGAATGAAGGAATATCTTGCGAAGGTTTGCATAAAAGTGCAGCCAAAGAATGATGACGTAACTTGACCAATTCCGGTTGGATTAATACTGTTTATCTAGGTAAAACATCACTTACATTAATAACCTACAGTTTATATAGCAATTTTCATCATCAAATGGTTACAAGATTGTAGGAGTTGGACTCGTAGGGAGTCAATTAAAATGGTGATTCAAATATGCTTTATAATATGCTTTAAATATAATGTAATAATAACAATAACTCTTAATATAGATATTGTTCAGGGGAAAAGAAAAACATTAAACCAATCATGATTGCCAGTGTTTATTTTAATGTGGAATGAACTATATGCTGATGACGAGTAACTCCAAACTCGGTATCAGTCTGTGAATCGGTCGATATAAAAATGGCAACATTTCCCCTCACAACATCTCTTGATGGAAAAAGCCTCCCTGTAATCGCCCCTTGCACTGTGTGGTTAGTCATCATCATCATTATCATCTTCCTATACTGTGCAGAGAAACCTCTTGTTGAGTATACTCGCACCCCTGAAACCTAGGAATACAAATTAACATATAAGTAATAGTAGTCCTCCCAACTCTTTCAAAATGCTGCTTTGTCAAAAATACCCATCCTTTTGACATGAATCTTAAACGCAAATCATATATTTTGCGCATACCGTAAAATATGGTCCAGGATCATAGAAGAGGGTCAGATCCAGGCCTACGTAACACCCTATCTGCCCATTGTTGAGATTTTGTTTCACAGTATAGCGCCCACTATAAGTTCATCATTCGGAAGTTAAGCGTAAACTGTCAATCATTCGTTGTGAATGAATATTCATCATGACTATTCATGACCTCACACGATTAAGTGATCGTCGCGATCCAGCATCCTTCCCAACTGATCTGATTACAATATTCATAAAATGCAAATAACGCCACGTCCCTCATCTGTCACTGTCAGACGAAGCCATCCACAATTTGAAATTCGTATTTTGTTCCACGTGAAAATTAATTTCAAATAACCAATTTTGAATGTTTCGTGTCATATAAGAACTAAATTCTGCTATCATCAAAGCAAATAAGTTTGACTCTAAATCACAATCAGCTTTTTTTTACCATTGATGTACTATTTCTGTGTCACAAATCATGTTTTGAGCCGATAAAATCCACCGTGTCTTAGGTCGTCTGGTTTGTTACGACCATGATAGTGCGCCCCCTTTAAGATCATCATTCGTCAATTTAAGCATAGTAAACGGGGGACTCTGCCTCCGAGATACTTGTCCCATAGTTATAGGGTCTCTGGTCAGATTCTCTTGCGTGCAAACTAGCGGGAATTTTCAATAACATCTCATCGTACGGGTAGCTACTTGTTCAATTTGTTATGTTGAGTGTTTTTGCAAACCTGGTGGACTAAAAGCTGTGACCGATCGTTGAGTTTTGGGGTTTACTCGTAAGTAATGTTTATATAAAGAAAAGGTCAATGCTAATAATATATTATGTTTATTTTCAAGAAACAGACTTGTTTTCTGCAAAATGCGGAAGTCTGAAGTAGCTCTGACATTGTAAAGCTATAGAAGGAAGTAGCTCTGTATCATAGCTCTCATACGACTCAGTAGACGGAAGTAGCTACGAAAACAAGCATTAGACAGTCTACACGTCGTATTTCCACTCTAGCGGGAATAGGCCAATCCAGATTCAAGCCAGTATTTCTGAAACAGGTTGAAATATTTAACCAAGGTATACATATTATTTGGACATTTAACATGATATCTGAAGCAAAAGTTGACTAATTTTATTCAGAAAAGTTAAAAAATGTTGATGAAAATATTCGACTCATATGCTTTCATTCCATATCTCTCACACAGAGAGCTAGGATTCAGAGTTAGGAATTCCGTAGCTAATCCTAGTCCTTTCATGACCCTCCTGGTAATGTAAAGTGGAACCATACCTCTAAACTATTAATGAAAATATCATGCGACGCCGACTCAGAAAGGCTTTCATTTCATAGCTCTCGAACAGAGAGCTATGATTCATTCAAAACTAGCCAAAGACGGAAGCCCTCCACATCCAAATTTTATTTTTCACAGACACATTGAAGTTTTGTGCTCACCTATTTCTTGAACATTGTGTGCAACTTTGGGTCTCAAAGAGGTGAGTGGGACATAAAAAACGGAGGTGTTTTCAGGTGATTGAATTCTGAAATGGGTTCCCTTTTTCTGAATACTCCGCTCTGATACATGCATCCTGTATCTGTTGAGACTAAGCTACTCCCTATAAGTACGTGAATGGGGCCAAACACCACGATTTCTCAAACAGAGAGCTGTGATTCAGAGTTACGAATTCCTTCAAGAACAAGGTTGATATAAACACAACACCAACAATAAGTCCCCCTCTTAACAGTTCGTCATAACATCGTAAGGTAAAACATTTTACCAATAAAACTTAGTTAGAAATAATCCTATGGCTGTTTCCTAAGTGTTCATTGAAAAAGAAAGATGTCCAGGACTAATTCATGGCTGAATGAGCTTAAATGGAAGACAAAAACTGCCCTTCTCAAAAGTCACAAAGGTTTATGAATGGCTGCTTACTATGGAAAAACACCTGTGGTTGAGTGAATATTACTCTAATGTGTAATCAATTCATGATCATTCAGCCATGTAAATCCCCTTCTTGGCTCAGAGCTTAGCACAGTGAGTTTGACTTTTGAGAAGGGCAGTTTTTGTCTTCCATTTGAGCTCATTCAGCCATGGATATCTTTCATTTCAAATTAGGAAACAGTCATAGGATTATTTCTAAGTAAGTTTTATTGGTAAAATGTTATGACGAACTGTTGAGAGGGGACTTATTTTTGGTGCTGTGTTTATATGGAGTATTTAAAGGCAAGCATAAACCTCTAATTGAATAGCTCTGCCAGATAAAGCTATGAAGTGAACCTTTTGTGTATAAAAGAATAGGAAATGCCGTTTTTTGACCAAATTTTGACAAATTCATGTAAGTTCAATCGGTCATATCTCGAGAATTACATACCCGATTGCTATCAAACAAAAAAACTTCTGAAAAAAGAAATTCCACAGATTGGAATCACTCCATTATCTCACTTTTGCCAGTGTGTACAATTTGACCAATTTTCCTGACTCAAACCTTAACATAGTTACTGCCCTGGACAAATAAAAAAATAAAAAAATAAAATAACCTGAAGCTCTATTAACATACTGTCACTTGTCCTCATTATATTTAAACAAGTGGTATTATGCATACTCAATGGCCTAACAAAAAACCCTCATCGGGCCTGGTACAGTCGCGATATTTTTATCGAGTATAAATGGAACTGATCCTCATTTTCCCAATTCTACGTTCAAATTACAATAACTTCTCTTCTCTGTATGGTACAAACATGATTTTGATCTCATTTTATAGATTGTTTTATATTCTATAAATGTCTGTTTCAACAAACGTGTCAACTATTACGTAAAAATTGTAATCACGAATCGATTGCATTGTCCTTGGCTTTGTCCCTATTCACTACACAGTGAACTTGCCCTAATTCAGCGGTTTTACATACATGACTATAACAAAAGAAATATTTAACCGATGATAGCAAAATTATACATTTTTGGAAAGCTCTCAAATAGGGGAATTCAAAAATGCCGTTTAAATCAGGAAAGGGTGTATACCCAAAGAAATATACTTGTAAACTCTAATAAATATTAAATGTAAACGTTTGTGCTCATTTACTTCTCGATATAGTGTATTTCAACATGTTTACCATTGACAACTATTATGTTCTGATGGGTAATTGCATGAGGAACTTAAATATGCACAGTAAAATTATGATTGGGATTGGTAATATTATTGAGCTTAATTCAAAATATGAAGAAGAAAAAAATCGATATTTTTTTAACATTCCTAATCACAACATGTTACCATTAGGTCTTATCTAAATTCCAATAGCATATTTGGATTCCTTGTGAGATTACCGTTCAGAAAATATATACTTTTTATGGGTAGAACAAATAGTTATTGCGATATGCTAATTCGAATCTCAGATGGTGTAAAATGTAAAAATCTGGACATGCAACGGTAAGGGTGGCGAGTTCAAAACACACGGCCATAACATAAAAACCATTGTTAATATTGAAAGATGTACCACCTTTTTGGTAGCAAATGAAGTATAACAATGTAGTCGGAACGCCTCTTAGCCGAATAACCGTTAAAAGGTCAATTATTACCGAAACGAACTTCGCAATTGTGAACCGCGCACTTTCGGTACTAAAATCGAGTTAAACTCCCGCGGAATCTGAACTATCATTTCAAGAGTGATCTTGAGGTCAAATGTAAGTCTTTTTTGGAGCTTAATGTCTTGAAATATTCCTAATAATACAATCTGTCTTACTAACTTATTAAAACCAGTCTCAGACATTTACAAGCAGAGTATTTCACATGGGAAGTTTGCAATTTTTTCGATATCGAAAGTGAAATGTACAAAAGTAGCGTTACATTGATCTGACAAACAGCTGTCTTAAACAGCGAAATTACAAAATTGTCACATATTCAGATAAATGAGGGTTTTAGTCATTATTATTTCCTAAATCGATTTTACGACGTGACCATTTAAGTAGATAAAAACAGATTGTAAGAGAGAGTAAAATTTGGAATCATTGGTATTTTGTCCATTGTCCATTCCTATGCGATCGCATTATATTTTGATGTTTGTGCGGATTGCAGGCTTTGTGCATAGGAGGGACATCTTTCGAGGGAAATATTTTTCAACTTATGAGCTAAATAACTGTGATATCCTTTTTATCTAACAGAATAAATGATGTTTTTGCATCATGTGGCTCTAGAAACAGAATTGATGAAGTCTTTAAATCTCACGGATATAACTAGTTTCCCTTGATAGCTCAGATGGTAAAGGTTTCGCTTGGAGAACGAGAGGTCCGGGGTTCGAAATCGATCCTTCTGCTCTGCACATTTTCATATGATTTATTTTTTTCTTGTCAAAATCATTTTTTGTGTGTGATTTATTTATGAATGTTTGGTTCATTTCTTTTTCATAAAGTAACAGATCCCCACCATTCTAGTATAAATAATCCCAAAGCAACAAACAAACCTCGGCATAGTGCTCGGGATCAGAGAGACTTTGAAGTTGTATTGTATTTCCTGGTATAAAAAGACGCGACGTATTTTTTTCATATACACACGGAGTCACGGACGGCCCATGATGTGACGTTTAGAAGATGGTTTGCATGACAATGTTTTGCTGCACCGTTACACCTAATTTTCATCATTATGCGTAATGTGTCTAGTGAAACTAATATTTGAGTGGGTGAAGGGATAACCTGAGCACAATCGCACCCAGACGGAATATCGGGTAAGAAACATGGTCATCATAAATCATCATAAAACAATCATAAATAAATTAAAAACCCAACAAAATTGATTTTGATGAGAAAAAAAATGCGTGACATTGTGCAGGATCGAACCCCGGACCTCCCGTTCTTCAAGCGAGCGCTTTACCATCTACGATATCAGGGAAACTAGCTATAACCGGGAGATTCAAACACTTATTGTCAAGTGCCAAATTTTGGTCACTACAACTGAGCTTCACATCGGGCTTCAAATGATGCGGCAAAAATCGTCTTAAACACTATTACTGTTTCAAACACGAAGGATATCAAACAACTCATTATAGTGTGCCACTGTATAGATGGATTTTTTACGACGTTGTAAAATAAGGGATTTACGGACGTTTTCATCTAAAATTGGCTACCATTTCTTCCAGTTCATGTCAGTTTTTACGCCGATGCAGTAGCATGAAATCTCACATTTCGGGTCGTTGGTGTCTGAATATATTGATTCGAAAAAACAGTATGAAGTAAAATAGATGTATGCTTCATTGTAGGTTAGTGGGTAAACGATCAGCAGTCTCCTTTTGTATATATTTCGTCCTGAATAAGTGTTAGTTATTTATAAATAGGTGATCGACTAAATTTGAATTTTTCGTGTTTACATTAGGACGCCCTCGTACCTAATAATTTGGGGTCAAATCGAACTTGCGTCCCGGCTGGTAGGTAAAGTACCTCAGGCCAAGAAAATCAGATCTTTCGCACATACCCCACTCGTGGAGTCACTTTTGCCGCATAACCCTACGCGATGAGCCCAATTATGTTTTTATGTGGGGTTTTTAATCGTCAGAAAATAGGAGGAACAAAATTGGCTCCGAAAAGGCAAAAAAAAAAGTGGGACAAAAACACAATAAAAAAAAGAATTTCCGCATTTAGCATAGCTACTTTTTCTATACACAAAATACGCATCTCATAGCTATTTCCTCAAATGTATGTGAGACAGACCTTTTTTTGCCTTAATCTAGTTTAATTTATATTATCATAGTTTGGATGAATTTAAGGCAGAGAAAAAAGTGAAACATTTCATGTTTTTCTAGGCAGAATACCTTTTCAGAGTAAACACTACGGCCATTTTGAGCCACTTTCATGGCTTGTTCTGCCTCGACATTTTTATTTGATGTGCACAGAAAAATAAGTTGTTACAATAACACAGGACATCGGAATTCCAGACCTTTTTCCCACCAATTCCATACTTTTTTGAAATTTGATCTGGAATTCCATACTTTCTTTGAAGTTCGGAATTCCAAACTTTTTTGAAGTTTGATCTGGAATGAATTCCATATACTTTTCATAGGAGTCATGGAATTCCGGACTCAAATATAAATAAAAACATTGTCCTCTATTATAGGGGGGGGGTCATTATTATCTGGAATAGCCCAATGCTATCTACTGCTGATAGCATAATATTCACTTGCTGATAGTGTTGTATTATCTTGCTATCTAGGCCTACTACTGCTTGAATTATTTTCACTTGCTATCTACTACTGATAACATTATACATTCACTATTGTTGTATTCAATTGCTATTTACAACTGATAGAATTGTATTCACTTTATATATATCTACACGGGCTATCTACGGCTGATAGTAGCATGCTGTGGAACAGTGGTTCTCAACCTTTTTTAGCCCACGACCCCTTTTGACATTCTTGGTCAGTACCGTGACCCCCTGCCCCCCCCCCCCCCCCCCCCCCCCCCCACCCTAAAAAAAGCAGTTAAAAAACAACCCAATTTATTCTGAAACTGCTTAGTTATATGATGCGAGTGTTACAGGATTCATATCCTATATTATAATGTATTAATAGATCAACAGATCTAGCGCCTATATCACGCATGCGCAGTAGTAATACATTGAGTCTAATAACATGTCATCTAAGATAAACCACGAAGAGTGTCTGTTTATTTACGTATATAAATCTAATACTAGATCGCGTAACATGGTGTCAGAGTGGGATTTGACATTGTATATTGCTCCCGCCCATATTGAACCAGGTTTTGATGCCAAGGATTCCTGAATTCATCGAGAAAAAACGATTTTAGCAATATCGTGTGGGCGTTAAACAGAAGAAAAGTTTCGCGAGTGACAGACGAGAAAAGATTACACGAGCCACTGCGCATTGGATTTGACGCAGCTGGGCTACAGGCTGTAAATAACACTTTCGCGAAAAGTAAATAAAACTTGGAGAGCAGCATTGCTTGAATTGAAAGAACGAGATCGGCGATGATGATAAAGACAACTCATCCAGCGAGAACAAATATGATAGTTCGTCGTGACTCGTGAGAGAACTAGTTCAAGCTTAGATATACAAGCAGAGACTGAAGAATTGAATTTATCCAGCAAGAAATAAGGACTGAAATAAAGGCTGTGAGTGTTAGACTGTGATGTCCATGATGAGATAACTGTTTTATAAATAAGAATTGCGATTACCAGCATGAGTTCTTGGTAAGCCATTCAACCAAAATGAGTTTAGAATGTAAGCCCAGGATCTGGTAAGCCATCCAACACAATGAATGTTCAGGATGTAATTCCAGAAAAGAGAAACTTTGCTACATATATAAGCCGTTCAACGATAGAATGCAACGTAGCTGAGATAAGCGATAGATTGGTATGGTAAGCTGTACAACGATGATAGATGCAGTTTATAATGAAACACCAGCAACGACGCTTGATAAAGACTGGTATGGTGAGAAAAATTCTATGAACAGTAAATAGTCTACGAGAATGTTATGATAAACAGAGCCTTGACGGAGAGAAATAATATAAGAAATGAACTTGTCGATGATGTTTCGCGTCGCTAAAAGAAAGCTACAAAATGATATGACAATGTTCGAGACGTCCATGCTGTACTGATATAAATACTAACTCTGCTGAGATTCAACGAGAGAGCTGCTAAAAGATACAAATGATGATTGCAACATCTGGATTGAAATAATATAATAGGCCACAGGATGCCTTAGCAGATTGCAACATTTGTTTATAAATATATTCTTTTTTACCAATAAAAAAGGCTACATACAATAATAAAGCCACCTCTTATTTTCATAACAGAGGAAGATGGACAATAATATGGATTATTATCTGAACTTTAGATTCAACAACAGACTGTTCAATCATGTGCTCACAAGGAAGCATACTGTTTATTTCAATATTACTTGACAGTTGATATCTACTTGATTACATCATAATCATATTATATATAAATGCATTGACTATAAATCTACTTCCATAAAGGAAGGGAGATGTTACAGGATTCATATCCTATATTATAATGTATTAATAGATCAACAGATCTAGCGCCTATATCACGCATGCGCAGTATTAATACATTGAGTCTAATAACATGTCATCTAAGATAAACCACGATCACAAGAGTGTCTGTTTATTTACGTAGATAAATCTAATACTAGATCACGTAACAGCGAGCGCAGCGATCAGAAAATGTAGCATTTTCGAAAGGTTTATTTAGGTGTTTCTAAGCCTTTTTAGAGCGAAATATTTGCCAACACTTATGTGTTGTTTCATTTTGTAGGTGTTCTATCTGGTAGGCCCTACTCCCTAGCGGGAGAGCCCGTCCAAAGGACGGGCGTACCGCTATTGCTTATAAATATGCATAGAGGCGATACAAGTCTAGTACACCCAGTAACGAAGTTACAATAGGTTCACCAGAGCGAATTAATAGCGCTGGTAAACGGGCAATTTATGTCATGAAAACGGGTGCGAAATGGGTGCGAAACGGATGCGCCGTCATTATACCGTTCTCATACCGGGCTCTCATCGTTCGCCACCGCTTTTACTTACCCGCCAGGAGTTTTGAACATGTTCAAAACTCCGGTGGCCGGCAAAGTCCCCGGAACGTGTTCAACGGACGGGAAACGGCCCACCGTGTGTGCCGCCGTCCGCGCCCATTTTCACACGGTAAGGGGCCGCGCAGCTCAAACGGCTACATGTGAGGGGCCCATTTGATGCCGTGGTCCTAACATCTTAAACAATCTCCTTGGACTTTCTTCGGTTTATCTTATTGTAATACGGGTGGGTATCCGTCATGGTAGCAATAGCAAGGAGATAGCTATACACATGATACAGTCGCGGGCCTTTCTAATTTTTCTGTAGGCTACAACATGTTGACGTGAATGATCCATTATATCCGCTGGTGATCCCCGATTGTTTCTTGCGTTGACCTAGACATGTAGAGGTCTAGTTCAAAACTACTTTTCGCATCATTATTACGTGAATAAATTCGTTCATTAACGTGAAAAAGTTGGTCTCATTATGAGAATAACTCGTAGTTCGCATCATAAGAAAGTAACTGCAATTAGCTATACGTTGGTCTATTTCTGCCGACAATGTGAAACGCAATTAGAAACAGTATAGGCTTTTAAAACATGTTAAATACAACTCCGATACTCGCCATTAAATGACGTTCCGGTGATTTATTTGCGAAATAAAAAGACCACACATTACAAAAGTTAAAAAGTGAAACATACCAAATTATTAGCACATTTTTTCGAAACCTTTGAAGAAAATGTAAAAGATTTTGGCTTGGAAATCTTTTACAAAAACATTGCAAAATTACAGAAATACAGTCATCTAAATTTCAAAGAATTTGCATTTTCCCATGGTGATTTTGAAATACCATGAGTAATTTCACGATAAAAAAACGCCTGGTGGTCCCGAGACTTGAAGAACCTTCTTGAAAGATCCGTCCGCAGGAACCTGCAGCTATTCTTATATAAAGGTTGAAAAGCTATAACATTTTGCTGATTGGATTCACACCAGATCGCTATTATATAGAAAGGTTATGGAATACGGTGTCGGGCGCAAACGGTCAAAACCAAAACTGGAACGTAATATTATCAATCTGTCCGTAAACTCACAAAGGCAAAAGAAGCGAGTATTCACCCAGATTCGAACCCGCAAACTTGTTCCCACATTGAGTCAGTCTACGATGTAAAAAAACTATGATAATATTCTTCAAATTCTGAATTGTATGCATCGCTTTAAAATGCTATAAAAATCCCTTAGTGATTGCAAATTTGCAAGGTGCAATCTCACGACAATACTGCGACGCATGTGTTTATTTCATGCGCTTTCAGCTAAAAACACAGTAGTTTGTAAGTTATGTAAAATTACATGCAGAACTTAACTGGGTGTTGGTTCATAAGCCTCAGCTCATCCATTTCAAAACAACAAAATGTGTTGGTTTTCCTGCTTAGCAGTGACATAACTAATAAAAGGATCTTTGGGGAGGTGGCAAGGCCTGGATCGGGAGGGCATACTATTGACTAATTGTGTCAAATACGAGCCGGCCGTACATGAGTTTGGTGGGTTTTCCTGTACATCATAACAGTTTTCAAGTATACGGTATGTGTACAAATGTCCATGGTCAACGGTCAACCTCGTGTTACGTGCGTCCATTAAGCCTTCCATGATGCAGAAAACTTGAGGTGTCATATTAAGATCCGTTTGAAGTAACATGCTCAACAGTCGCACCTCGATGGTTAAGGGTGGACTCAAGGAAGTCACTTATTGAATGTTGTAATTATTAAACTATTAATCAAATGCATATAAAAGTATACATTTTTGGAATGGATTTGGGTCAGATAATCCATTTTTGGCATCAATTTTGAAAATAAATGTAGATTTATCACTTTGACCAAATTTATTTGGGACAAGCTAACAAAAATATTTTAATTGCTTGATTATACTATTAAGACACTAATCTAGTGCCGATTTTCTCATTTGTTTCTTCTTTCAAAGCTATCTTTTAGAAATTTTAACCAAATATGGCAACAAAAGTGACAAAAATGAAGAAGAAAAATCCACATTTTTGGCACTTTTGGGTCAAAATTTCAAAAATACAGCTTTAAAAGAAAAAATGAGAAAATCGGCACTATATTGGTGTTCTAATAGTATAATCAAGCAATTTTGGGCATTTTTTACTAACAAATATTTTGTCAGCTTGTCCCAAAAAATGTGGGTCAAAAAAGTGAATTTTTGTGATTTTTCTCGAAAATTCAACATTTTTTGGTCAAAATTGACACCAAATTTGGATTCTCTGATCTATTTCCTTTCCAAAAAATTATCATTTGCAAAATTCAAAAAATCAAATCAAAAGCTTCCTTGAGTCCCCCCTTGAGCAAGCGACTTTCTTTCGATGCTAAATGCCATAAGCTTCTGTCAAACAAGGTCATTCATTTACATTCTTTGATATTGAAAATGTGACTTTTGAAAAGTGACTAATTTTCTATACATGGTGCTAATCATGGTTTATCATGTTGTAAGGTGCTATGTTTGGTATCAAAATGTGCCGAAAAGATTCATTCAAATGTCTATCTAGCCTGTTTGGTAAAAAATAAATGAAAGTTACTTTAAATTACCTAAACAAAGTGTACGACTTGCTTTTGTTGAGTACTTTAGTAGATCCCGCCTGACTCAAATTGTTCACGTTGCGTAGCAGCACTTCGGCATGGGTGATTGCTCTGCTGTCTGTTCAATAGCTCTCGTATTGACCATGTTAGCGTTCGAGATGCCCGCGCTACCGTCGTTCTTTACAGTTATTTTTTTCCTACTCCAAGTCGTTATTCAAAACAAAATGTAGCATACAATAGTCTACAGATGTTGGCAAATACTATGATGTACACAACATGGCCACACAATGAAATAACTACGGCAAATTACGTCTGGATTGGCTAGCAAAACCGGACCGGCGATGAAGTACGTCTTACCTGCATGCCGCCATTGATATATTATCTTAGTGCCTTGACAAACCTAAAGCTAATCCAGCCAGCTTGACTAACCTAAAGCTAGTCAAGTCAGCTTGTCTAATAAACTAGTCCAGCCACAGACTAGTTCATCAGAACAAATCAAGCCAGTCAGGCTGAGCCGGACTAATCTTAAGCTAGTCAAGTTTGTCATAACCTATCCAGCAGGCTTGACTAACTTGCTTGACTAGTTTAAGCTAGTCCAGCACGCTTGACTAACCTGCTCGACTAGTTTAAAGTTAGTCCAGCCTGTGCCTGACTAGAAAAATTAGTGCCCCGTCCCAGTCGATCTGTATGAATGAGGTATCAAACTACGGAGAAGATTTTGCTCATTAAATGTACTATCAGAATTTTGGTATTGATAAATGATTTAGGATTAGCCGACATCAAACTTCCTGGCCAGGGACTGTTTGTGATAGGTGTATTTCAACGGACCTCATTAAAAACGAAGCCCTGACTACCTACAACTGTCGCCTACAAATCTGAGAGCACCTTTTCTATCTAAGTCTGTTAGCAATTTATACTCAGAAACAAAAGTGTGCTTAGTTCCCGTTTTGTAATTAAATGTCCGTGTTTCGTAATAATGATGTTGAATGTCCGTTTGGTTTATTCCCCTTGAAAACGGGTAAAATCCGTACAATGATATTTTGTCGCACAGCGCGGCCGCAAAGGTGTATAATACCAGACCGGATGTAGGGAAATTAATATCCCAAATTCTGAAAGAAAAAGAAAAAAATAATCAAAAGGGAAATTGTATTTAAAATGTATGAAGATTGTTTATTAAATGATATAGTACATTAGCATTTCAAAAAGGATGATGAAGCGATGCAAAATAAAGAATAAAGAAATATATTTCTGGAACTTTGAAGGGGAACTATTCTTGGTTTCTTCTCTAACCAGACATGACGGTAAATGTTAATGATCCATTTCAGACGTTTTTAAAGTTCTTCGCTTTTTTAATGGGAAAATATTTAAGTCAAACTGAATTCTGACAAACTAAAGCACGTAGAGGGGTCGAGGCATATACGTTAGAGAGATTGGGCTCACTGTCATGAACAGAAACAAGAGGCGTACAATCTAAGTCGCTATAGTCCATTACTACTATGTAAATTATATATAGTGCATCAAGAGGATTTTACGTATACCAATAATAGACATGATAGAGGTTATCCATGAAGCCGTGCCGTACTGGAAAGCAACGGACTACACATTGAAATTGATGCATAACGTCCAATTTATTGAATGATCAGTATTACCAAATTGGCATACATGTTATGAATCAGGTGTCTTCTCTCTGAAAATCTTAAACAGTTTAAATTTCCGACAAGATGGCAGCTAATCCAAAACACGGATAACCTCTATATTGCGTTTGCTTTAGTTATATACACTGCTAAAATGTTGAGTAAAACGTTTACTTAACTTTGAGTAACTATGCAACAGAACATATTTCGCATTTTTACTCAACTGTTGAACATATTGGGCATTGTTTACTCAACTGTTGAACTGTTGCATAGTTACTCAACGTTGAGTAAACGTTTTACTCAACATTTTAGCAGTGTACAGTAGTGTCGGCCATGACACATGAAACTCTCAGTAAGTTTAACATAACATTTCCAGACTTCATACAAATGAAAATCTTAAGACTGGTGAACAATTTTAACGAAAATCTGCACCTACTTTCTAGTGAGTGGTATCATAATGTCTGGTGAATATGCCACTCTCAACGGTAAACCATGCTTCTGTAATATAGAATGTAGATTTTTGATTAATTCCCCGCCTTTACCATTTGCTCCTTTGATGTACCACAGCAGGGAGTTGTTTAGAAACCGCAGTTTATCGAAGTCTTCCACGCTCAATTGATCGGTTTCGTTCTTCAATAGACTTTTAACTAGCATCCGAATTCCTTCTAAATTGATAGTCATTATATTGGTCTTATATCCAACGTCATGTTGGTATTTTTTTAAGGCAGCCAAATTGCTTCTGATTACAAAATCGTGAGCGTCGATCTCAGCTCCACATCCACTATTCAACAGGATCCCTCCGTTGCCAACAACTGCGCATGTCTTTTTGTTGGATAAGTTGATTTCGTCTTTGTATTTGAAAATCTTTGTAACTCGATGATTGGATGTCTTTGTGTGATGCAATTTGGTACGATTCAGTTTTAGCCTTGTGTAGAAATCTTCGTAGAATCTAAGCATGGTGGCAATGGGTATACCAGGTTTGTACATTTGGATTGTATTCGTTAAACTCAGTCTGGATAGTACCTTCGCCCTGTAGTAATAAATGAAAAGTATCGAGTCTATTAAAATACATGGGACGGCATAAATATGATTATGATTATGATATCTTATGCCGATAAATCAAGCCATGGGATTTGGGAAGTGATCTTACTGTTCTAAAATTTCAATATTCTAACAAATCTGCTTTAGCGTATACTTTTTTCCCAAATAAATAAACACCTTTTAAAGCAGATTTTTGATATATTTTGAAATCGTTATTCTTGGTATTCAGAAATGAGAGTATACGTTCGTGCTTTTGAGCGCTAACTATAGAGGGCAGTATAACCACGGAGTAAATTGAAAAAGCAACTTTGACGACAGACTAATATGTGACAATGTATTAATCTTGCAGGTAAAATTCAAGTACCTTCTCCACTTTTGCTTCTGTTACCTCTGACTAAAACGGTAATACCGGCCAAACTCCATACATCTACTATGGTGTTGGTTCTGTTTTGACAACGCAGACATCTATAAACTGTAATTGTAGGCTATATATTTGGTAGGTCTATCTATTAAACATATTATTTTACGAGAGTTCTCTATGGAAATATGTTTTCATTTTACTTGTTAACCGGATGTGTATGAAGGTTTAAAAGAAAGTATTCTACATGATGAAGACGTATCGTCATAAATACAGTCAAATTCAATTGCTTGCTCCAGTGGCTTTTATGATAGCATAAATGTGTCCATGAACAGGACACAAACATTTAGGTAATATATTACTTTTCGTATGCTTTTGAAAGTGAAACATTACAATTACAAGGGTAATGAGAATGGACTTTCTTCTGAAACCAAAATCTCAATTTTTATGGGGAAAAGTGATTGATCAGATCACTCGCCTTGAAATGGCAAACTCAAATATCCTAATTAAAAAAACTTTAAAAAAACTTACTTGATAGCCTGTGCTGCCCCCAAGTCGTAATTGGTAAACAGGCATTGAGAATTCAGTGGAGTTGAATTCTTACATCTGTCTCTGAAAGACAACAATAAACGAAAGTGGTCAGTTCGTTATTACCAAGGTTTGTTATTTCGAATCGAGCAATCAGAGGATCATTATTAAAAGTTGTGGTTAGGGTTAGGTGCCCATGGTTCACAGAAGTTTCCTTAAGGACAAGGGGCAATTTGTCACATCCCAGGGGCTATAAAAGGGTAAAACCATGGTTAAATTTGTCATCCTGAAGATGAGTGCAAAGGAATAACCAGGGGCCATTTCCAATGTAAAAGTTGCTCTTGGCGACACAATTTACAACGAAACAAGGGGCATTTTAAGGTTTTAACAGGGGTAAATTTGCTCCTGATTAGGGTTGGTTCAGGAATTTTGATTTATCTGGAATAACGAACCATCGGAACAACAAGTTGTTTTAATTAAAAAGAATACAATTTAGACTTTTATAGACAGAATATATGCTTGTGCGATACAAGTGTGTTTATTGCGTGAGACAAAGAGACTAGTGAAGGCCCGATATAAACATAATGCCCTCGATGGATCGGAATACGGGAAATGTTCTGGGATTTCCAGGGATTCTCTGGGACTGGAAGCCTGGACAGCAGAGAATTAATTTACTATTATATTATAAAATGTTATGTGTATGATCACAGATCCTATGGGTGACATGGTTGTATAGCCTTCATGAATATAACCACGCTTTCTTCACGCACTGTTCAGAATTGGAACCTATACTAGCCTGAAATACTGGTGTGACAGAAAATAAGTGCAATTTTTTTAAAAGATCACATAATATTGTTTTAAGTCACTATTATATTAAGCATGTTATAAATTATTACAGATCCTACAGGTGCCATGGTTGTACAGGGCGAGTCAAAAATAAATGTAATCAACTTTGGGAATTTATTTGTGAAAATCTGTATTCTTGAATTATCTTTTTGGTCCAGATGGTGCACTTCATTAGCTTTCACAATCATTTTTTAGTTTGTCAAAATCGGTTGTGGAATACATTAAAGTCGAACATGGTTCGAGATCATATTCATTTTTACTATTTAACATTGTTCATTAACACCGGTCCATTACATGTAGGAGATCATGGCACAAGCCAATATTTCCCACGCTATTTTTCATTTTCAATGTTGCAATCACAAACAGGGAGGAAGGCCTTGTGTTATTATATTAAATTCCATCCAGCCAATGTGAAGGTTCTTTAAATGTTAAGAAACTCGTTATATAAGTCCACGACGTTGAAGAGATTCAGCCCATGCCCATCCTCTCTCTCATCTGATGATAGAGCCTTTTAGAAGTCGATTGTGGCCGTTTCTGAGCCATGCCCGTTGCAAATTTTGTCGAAGTCTCGCAATTTAGTGTTTTAAGCATACTGTTAAAATGTTATCACATTTTGATTGGAAAGCCCAGCTTAATGCTCTTCTAGCTAATGGGGCCCTCACATGTATCCGTGTGAGCTGAGCGGCCCATTACCTTGTGAAAAATGGGTGCGGACGGCGGCACACACGGTGGGCCGTTTCCCGTCCGTTGAACACGTTCAGGGGACTTTGCCGGCCACCGGAGTTTTGAACATGCTCAAAACTCCTGGCGGGTGAGTAAAAGCGGCGGCGAACGATGAGAGCCCGGTATGAAGACGGTATAAGGACGGCGCACCCGTTCGCACCCGTTTCGCACCCGTTTCGCACCCATTCGCAGGGCGGTGATGGACGGTGGTGGACGTCGACCATCTTAGCGACGGACTGCGAATGGCCGCATGCAGCCTGGTAACCGTTCGCGGAACGGACTCTCAGCAGGCATGTTGCAACTCTCTAAATGTAAAAGAGCTAAAACTCACTCTTTCGAGAGCTCTAGGAGGGACAGCTCTTTTTTTGGAGTGAAGTTCACTCTTAAAAGAGCGATTTTCACTCTAAAAAGAGTTAAAATCACTCTGAAAAGAGTGGAAATCACTCTTAAAAGAGTGAACTTCACTTCTTAGAAGAGCCGTCCCTCCTAAAGCTCTCGAAAGAGTGAGGTTTAGCTCTTTTACATTTAGAGAGTATTATAGATGTTGGTTGTACGAATTCCGGAATGCAAATGAAGCGGCGAGCTTGAGCGCTCAGCTTGAAAAGGGCGGTTTGATGATGTAATCACGACGTTTCGGCCGGTACCCAGGCGTTCCGACCGGTTAGGAACCGGTATGGAGGTGTTATGCACACGGTGAGGACACGGTGAGAACGGTAAGCTAGAACTGTATGAGGCCGGTGATCCCGGGACAAGGCCGGTGAGAAACCGGGACAGACCCGGTGTAGAACGGTATGGACCGAGGACCCGGTGAGGAGGTGTTATGCACCCGGTAAGAACGGTAAGCTAGAAATGTATGAGGGCGGTGAGCCCGGTACCCGACCAGTGAGGACTCGGTATAGACCCTGTATATAACGTTATGGACCCGGTGGCCACAACGAAAGATTAATGCGCCCGTTGACATTTTTTACTGATTGTTTGGACTCTGTTGATTTTCTATTAGACGGTAAGGTGGCACGCCTACTATTACCGCCTTGCGAACGGGCGCGAAACGGGTGTGCCGTCTTTATACCGTCCTCAAACCGGGCTCTCACCGTTTGCCGCCGCTTTTACTCACCCGGCAGGAGTTTTGAGCATGTTCAAACTTCCTGCCGGGCGTGGATGGCCGGCAATGTCCCCGGCAACGTGTTCAACGGACGGGAAACGGCCCACCGTGTGACATCACCGTGTGCCACCGTCTGCACCAATTTGTCACACGGTAATGGGCCGGCCAGCTCACACTGATACATGTGAGTACAAATGTATTTTACAGAGATTCCCGGAATGTGAGCGAAGCGGCGAGCTTGAGCGCTCAGCTTATACAGGGCAGTTTGATGACGTTATCAAGGCGGTTCGGTCGGTACCCAAGCGTTTCGGCCGGTGAGGACCTGGTGAGGAGGTGGTATGAGCCCGGTTTCAGGCCGATAAGGACCCGGTATAGAACAGTATGAACCCGGTGACAAAAAAAAATCAATGCGGCCGTTGACATGTTTTGCTGATTGTTCACCGTGTTGGACTCTGTTGTTTTTCTATAAGACGGTAAGGGGCCGCCCAGCTCACACGGATACATGTGAGGGCCCATAACTAGGGGAGATGTTTATGAATGAAAAACATAGATAGAATAACTTTCGCACGTTTGATATCTTCACCGAGAAAATGGGCTTAAAGATGCCGTGGTATCGAACATCTTAAACAATCTCCTTGGACTTTCTTCGGTTTATCTAATTGTAATATGGGTGGGTAAGCCGTCGCGATAGACGTCATGGTAGCAATAGCAAGGAGATAGCTACACACATGATACAGTCGGGCCTTTCTAATTTTCATCACATCCGCAGGTGATCCCCGGTTGTTTCTTGCGTTGACCTAGACATGCTAGATGTCTAGTTCAAAAATACTTTTCACATCATTATTACGTGAATAAATTCTTTCATTAACGTGAAAAAAGTTCGTCTCATTATGAGAATAACTCGTAGTTCGCATCATTAGAAAGTAACTGTCTTCTGCAATTACCCATACGTTGGCCTATTTTTTATGCTCTGCCGACAATGTGAAACGCAATTGAAAACAGTATAGGCTTTAAACATGTTGAATACAACTCCGATACTCGCCATTAAATGACGTTCCGGTGATTTATTTGCGAAACAAAAAGACCACACATTACAGAAAATTAAAAAGTGAAACATACCAAATTATTAGAAACATTTGAAGAAAATGTAAAAGATTTTGGCTTGGAAATCTTTTACGAAAACATTGCAAAATTACAGAAACACGAAATTTCAGAAATTGTTTGTCATCTAAATTTCAAAGAGTTTGCATTTTCCCCTTCAAAATAAGTGATTTTGAAATACCATGAGTATTTTCATGATAAAAAACAGCCTGGTCCCAAGACTTGAAGAACCTTCTTGAAAGGTCCGTTCGCAGGAACCTGCAGCTATTCTTATACAAAGGTTGGAAAACTATAACATTTTGCTGATTGGATTACCACCAGATCGCTATAGAAAGGATGTGAATTACGGTGTCGGGCGCAAACGGTCAAAACCCTAACTGAAACGTACTATTATCAATCTGTCCGTAAACTCACAAAGGCAAAAGAAACTAGTATGCACCCAGATTCGAACCCGCAAACTCATCCCACATTGAGTAAGTCTACGATGTAAAAAAACTATTATAATATTCTTCAAATTCTGAATTGTATGCGTCGCTTTATTGCAAACGTGCAAGGTGCAATCAGAAGAAAATACTGCGACGCAGGTGTTTATTCCAGGCGCTTTCAGCTTTGCGGTATTATGTATATTATAAAAACACAGTAGTGTGTAAGTTATGTGCAACAACATACAGAACTGGGTGTTTAAAAATATATAATGATTAGGTTACTCAAATAAGAGTTCATAAGCTCAGCTCATCTGTATCAAAACAACAAAATGTGTGGGTTTTCCTGCTTCGCAGTGACATAACTAATCAAAGTATCTATGGGGAGGTTGCAAGGCCTGGATCGGGAGGGCATAAGTGACTAATTGTGTCAAATATGAGCCGGTCGTACATAAGTTTGGTGGGTTTCCCTGTACATCATAACAGTTTTCAAGTATACGGTATGTGTACAAATGTCCATGGTCAACGGTCAACCTCGTGTGACGTGCGTCCATTAAGCCTTCCATGATGCAGAAAACTTGAGGTGTTACAAGATCTGTATGAAGTAACATGCTCAACAGTCGCATCTCGATGGTTTGAGAAGTCGCTTTAATGGTGACATAAAACCTCACAAAGGAACAAACAGGCGAGTTGTTTTCGATGTTAAATGCCATAAGCTTCTGTCAAACAAGGTCATGCATTCACATCATTTGATATTAAAGTATTTCCTATGTCTTATTACATATTCATTACTTCATGAATAATCGCGATAGCTGCGTTCCAAGTGCGTTCCAATAAAATGAATCGTAAGATGAGAACGCGCACGCCGAGCGCAGGTTACTAATAATTGCCCGAAAGTACTGCGCCAAAGTGTTTGATTGTTTTGCTCATTAACCATGTTAACAAACCAATCAAATTAAACCCTCACGCCCTAAACTGAATATTGAGTTATGAGAAAACATGATTAAAGCTTATTTCTGGTTGGTTAAATGATAAAAATTATAATGAGGGGATGACCCGACTTGGATTGTTTCAATAACTAAGAAGGGTGGACAAAATAAACAGAAAACTAATTAATTATTAGCGCGATTATATCGGTACAAATCAAATATTTGGATAGATATGAATCTTTTTCAGTAATGAATGAGAATAATGACTGCTTGACAACTGTTTTCGTGAATTTGTTTTGAAATCCTCGGTTGTTGTTCTGGTCATTTGGAATTGTCCCTCAGGGGACCTCTGATTTCAAAACAAATTCACGAAAACAGTTGTTACGCAGTCATTATTCTCTAAACAGTTAAGATTTCTCCAGAAGAAGGTTCTTCTTAACACTTTCCACGCGGCTATTAGTTTTACCTTACAAAACATAATTTTTAGAATTTTTTATGAATGTGGAATCAAACTATGGAGAAGAAATTTGCTCATTAAATGTATATCTCAGATTTTTGGTTTTGATTTCGATTAATGATTTTGGATTAGCCATCATCAAAGCGCCTGGCCAGGGACTCCTTGTTATATATATATTTCAACTGACCTCATTATACACGAAGTCCTGACTACCTACAACTGTCGCCTACAAATCTGAGAGCACCTTGTCTATGTAAGTCTGTTAACAATTGATACTCGGAAACAAAAGAGTGCTTAGTTTCCGTTTTGTAGTTAAATTTCCGTGTTTCGTAATAGTGATGTTGAATGTCCGTTTGGTTTGTTCCCCTTGAAAACGGGTAAAACCCGTACAATGATATGTTGTCGCACAGCGCAGCCGCAAAGGTGTATAATATAAGTCCAGTTGTGGGGACATGAATATCCCAAATTCTGAAAGAAGAAAAACAATCAAAAGGGAAATGTATCAAGATTGTTTATTAAATGATAAAGTATATTAGCATTTCAAAAAGGATGATAAAGCGATGCAAAATAAAGAATAAAGAGATATATTTCTGGAACTTTGAAGGGAACTATACTTGGTTTTTTTTTCTCTAACCAGACATAGACCTATGCGGTAATGTTAATGAACCATTTCAGACGGGGTTTTAAGTTCTTAGCTTTTTTATGGGCAAATATTTGCGCAACCATTGCGTTAACAGTATTACCAAATTGGCCTACATGTCATGAGAACGGTGTCTTCTTTATGAAAATCTTAAACACAATTTAAATTCCCGACCAGATATGGCAGCTAATCCAAAACACGGATAACCTTTTATTGCGTATGCTTTAGTTATTTAGTGTCGGGCACATGAAACTCTCAGATATGTCAGCGTCAAATTTCCAGATGTTATACAAATGAAAATATTAAGACTGGGGAACACTAACGAAAATCAACACCTACTTTCTAGTTAGTGGTACCATATTGTTTGGTGAATATGCCACTCTCAACGGTAAACCATTCTTCTGTAATATAGAATGTAGATTTTTGATAAAGTCCCCGCCTTTACCATGTGCTCCTTTGATGTACCACAGCAGAGAGTTGTTTAGAAACCGCAGTTTATCGAAGTTTTCCACGCTCAATTGGTCGGTTTCGTTCTTCAATAGACTTTTAACTAGCTTCCGAAGTCCTTCTCCATTGATAGTCATTATATTGGTCTTATATCCAACGTCATGTTGGTATTGTTTTAAGGCAGCCAAATTGCTTCTGATTACAAAATCGTGAGCGTCGATCTCAGATCCGCATCTACTATTCAACAGGATTCCTCCGCTGCCAACAACTGCGCATGTCTTTTTATTGGATAAGTTGATTTCGTCTTTATATTTAAAAATCTGTGTAACTCGATGATTAGATGTCTTAGTGTGATGTAATTTGGTACGATTCAGTTTTAACGGCCTTGTGTAGAAATCTTCGTAGAATCTAAGCATGGTGGCAATGGGTATACCAGGTTTGTACATTTGAATTGCATTCGTTAATCTCAGTCTGGATAGTATCTTCGCCCTGTAGTAATAAATGAAAAATATCGAGTCTATTAAAAATACATGGGACGGCATAAATATGATTATAAGTATGATTATGATATCTTATTCCGATAATTCAAGCCATGGGATTTGAGAAGTGATATTGCTATTCCAAATGTCCATACTCTAAAATATGCTTAAAGTGTATACGTTTTTTCCAAAATAAATATACACCTTTTAAAGCGGATTCTTTTTCTTCAAAATATTGACATTTGAAATCGTACCCTTACTCCCAAAATCCGATGGCTTGATTTATAACGTTATACATTTTAAGAATTTGTGTATTTCTTTAAATTTACACCTGGAAACGAATCGCACTGACGGGTATTGTGCTATATAGATTCAAAAACTTTGGCCGATTGGTGATCGGATCCAATTTCGGACCTTATCCATTAGGCGTTAGAGGACCCCTTTCTGACCAATGATGAAACAGCGGGACTTTTATAAATCCTTATAATATTTACGTGTCATAATCAAATGCTATTCATGATAGTGTTATTTAAATGAATAGGTCAGATCATCACGCCAACCAAAATACTTAAAGGTAGGTGTTCCGATTGCTGGCCCGATTTTCAACTTGATGTTTTGTATTCTACATGCAGAGTCATCCTTAAAATATTCATATTTCAAAGTTTGAAGCACACAGTGACATGAGATGTGCCCATTGAGTAGTACACAAACTGACCAGGTGGTTAACCACCTTTGGCAGTAATTCACTGCATTTTGGCGGAACAAATCTTGCGCCAAACATTTTACATAAATAATGAGAAAAATATGGGGTTCCTTACGTATGTAAGGCGTATGTAAGTAGACTTGTGTAGATATAAGCAACCGATAAAAATGATATTGAACCCAGATTGTTTGAGTTGGATTAATTTGCACATGACGTGTAAGGAAACATCAAAATAAATAAAAGATCAGTTGTATGTATTTATTTGTGAAAGAAAAAGTAAGAAAGAAAGAAAGAAATCAATACTCCTGGTATTCAGAAATGAATAATAGTATACGTTCGTCGATTATTTATTTTCTTCAACTTGGATCATGTTTTATCGTTGATTTCCCAGGATCGGTTGTCCCTTGCATCCGCGGTGTCAATTGCTTTTGAGCGCTAACTATAGAGGGCAGTATAACACCGGAGTAAATTGAACAAGCAACTTCGACGACAGACTAATATGTGACACTAATGTATTTTTTTCTTTCTCTCTTTTTTCAATGTTTTTATTTGGTAATTGTTTTGTATTGACAACGCAGACATCTGTAACTGTATGCTATTATATCTGTTGGTATATCTAAACATATTATTGTACGAGAGGTTTCTTTTGAAATAATGTTTTCATTTGACTTTTGAACCGGATGTGTATGAAGGTTTAAAAAGGTTTTCTATATGATGAAGACGTATCGTCATAAATACAGTCATATTCCAAAATTTGAGTTCAATTGTTCCAGATCCAGTGGATTTTATGACAGCAAAAACACACTATAAATTTTGCCCATGAACAGTACACAAACCTTTAGAGTAGTATATCACTTTTCGTGTGCTTTTGAAGGTGAAACATCTCTCGATGCAGGGGAAACATCTCACAGTGCAAGGGTAATAAGAATAGACTTACTTCTGATATCAAAATATCAATTTCGATGGGAGGAAAGTGAAATTGATCAGATTTCACTCACCTTTAAATGGCAAAATAAAATATCCTAATGTAAACTTACTTGATAGCCTGTGCAGCCGCCAAGTCGTAATGGGTAAACAGGCATTGAGAATTCAGTGGAGTTGAATTCTTACTTCTGTCTCTGAGAAGACAACAATAAACGAAAGTGATCAGTTCGTTACTACCAAGGTCTGTAATTTCGAATTGAGCCATCAGGTTTATATTAGGATTATTTTGCTTGGACAGTTGGGTCGAAGGCATAAGGTTAGGATTAGGGTCAGGGCTTGAAAAGGAATTATGAACTATGGGCTACTTTTTACACAAATTTGCCCCTGGTTCACAGAAGTTTCCTTAAGGACCAGGGGCAATTTGTCACATCCCAGGGGCTATAAAAGGGTAAAACCATGGTTAAATTTGTCATCCTGAAGATGAGTGCAAAGGAATAACCAGGGGCCATTTCCAATGTAAAAGTTGCTCTTGGCGACACAATTTACAACGAAACTAGGGGCATTTTTAGGTTTTAGCAGGGGTTAATTTGCTCCTGATTAGGGTTGGTTCAGGAATTTTGATTTATCTGGAATAACGAACCATCGGAACAAAAAGTTGTATTAATTAATTTACACTTTTGTAGACAGAATATGCTTGTGCGATACAAGTGTGTTTATTGCCTGAGACAAAGAGACAAGTGAAGGCCGGATATAAACATAATAGTGGAGCGGATATGTAACAAAAAATGGCCAAGATGTTTACTTCTGGCAGGAAGCATAAATTGGCACATAGGGGTGTTTTGATGCGCTAATTTCAAAAAGCCAAGAACCCACATTTTTCGAGCAACGGTGCGGCGGCCATCTTGGATTTCAAAATGGCCACCATTCAAATATCGGAGATTTAGTAAAATTGCTCTAAATCAACAATTTTTGAGATTTATTTCACCAATATGTTCTCTATAACATGGTGCATAATTTTAGATGGATTGGTTTGTGCCAGTTGTACTTTGATTATTACTTTTTACCATGGAAACCATCAAAAATATACATTTTTGGGCAATAATACCTCTAAAATCACTCTTATTTGGAGGTTTTTGTCAACTATTCATCATGATATTGCTTTAAGTATCATCTGCAGTTATACATATTTTAATTTGCCTTCAATATTGAGTGGTATCCATGGAAACTGTGAACATGTCAAAATCACTCCTTTTTCAACAATTTTCACATATTTTCCCCAAACACTATATAGTGAAAAGGATGAGAAAAAGATGTTCACTTCTGGCAGGAAGAAATAAGCTTATAGGAGTGTTTTGAAGCGCTGATTTTAAAAATCAAGGAACCCACATTTTTGCAGCAATAGTTTTAGGCCATCTTGGGTTTCAAAATGGCCGCCAATCAAACATAGCAGATTTAGTGAAATTGTTCTAAATCAATTATTTATTTTTACCACGATATTTCACCATTGTGTTCTCTATAACATGGTCCATAATTCTAGATGGATTGGTTGTGCCAGTTGTACTTTGGTTTTTGCTTGTTACCATGAAAACCATCAAATATAGACATTTTTGGGCAGAAATACATGTAAAATCACTTTTATTTGAAGGTCTTTGTCCACGATGCATCATATTGCTTTTAAGTTTTAGTATCATACGCAATAGGCTAATGATAATTTCATGATCGGCAATCATATTATAATTGTAATGATAATGTTGATGACTCGAATTTTGGAAACCTTTAAATGGCGGTTTGGTGAAAAAAGCACAAATGTTCACCAACCTACGGCTTGTAAACCACTACTAGATCTCGTATAGCTTGACAGACAGGGCCAACATATTCTGGCACTCTGTTTGATTACGAGGGCGGATCAGTGCACCAGCTACAAAAAAACCACTTTATTGTGTTATGGCACCCTTTACACCACATTCTTAGCTCCCTCTTACGTAAATTTAGTGGTGATAAATCGCCTATATTATAGGATACGCCAATTCCATTTCTGTAACTACTTTTCTGCCTGTGGAGTCTACGAAGATGATATCGAATCATCATGCTCATCATTAAGCTTGCCTCATCCAGACTTACCTTAATGAAAATGGCATCCATTTGATGGAACATCCACCCTAATCACCCGACCTGGCTCCCGCGACTTCTGGTTCTTTCCCAGCAATCAAATCAAAGATTGCTGGGAGACCTTTTTCAAGGATCCAAGACCTGGCTGTTCATCCCAATCGGATGCTGGAAAAGCGTTTTTCATTAAGATTTCAACGCAAGAGACATTTTAGTCGTCAAATGTGTTGCAGTTTCACCGGTTAGTAACAGCGATATCATACGTAGCTCAAAATGTGATATAATATCAAAAAAGCAAATCTGCGCTCATTCTTAAGCTATTTTAACTTTTTTGGCCTGAATTGTACACAAGCCATTTGAAGTCGCACAACCTTTGTATCGTCAAATGTGTTGCCGTTTATAGCGATATCATACGTAGCTTAAAATGTGTGATATCTATATTACAATTCACGTAAAGCCATCGTAATAGTCAACCCAGTACCAGTCAGTCGTTACCGCTAATCATGAATGCTGCAGCCTTATCTACGTTGATAGAAGAATGCGGGAAAGGCTAAGGCTGTATGTAAACTCTTCCACAGCTCAATCAATTATAAAGACTTAGCGCAGCCGCATTCTGAACTTGAAATGGATCAACGCTGAGTAAGATATTACTACGCGCATGCATTAGATATTTATTTATTTGTTGCCATTGAGATGTACACTTCCGCCCAGAAGTGATGGCGCAGTGATTATATCCTAGAAAATCCATCTTCTATGAACATATTATTGAATAATTTCACAAGTAACGATGTTGTATGTGTTCATTATATAGTTCTTCTTCATTATTTAATGTTTGTTGCATGTTACGATCACCACATTTCATGCAAAACTCAATAAATCGAGACAAGTCAAAATCTACACAGTAAAATCCCATAGACATTTGCCTCATTAATATTAATGAGCTCATTACCACTAGTATTGCGCTATGGGAACATTCTCTCTCATCTACACCTTCTCTGAAAAATTGAGTTTTTTAATAATTAATTGTTACATTCACAAATGCAATATCCTATATAAGGATGCGCAGTCCTTATAAATGCCTAAAACATGGTAATGTTCTGAGGAGGTAATTTGAATTGTCAAGAAAAACCTGACATTTGAAAAACAATTTCTATATTTTGGTTTACAAATCAGTGATCCAATACACGACAGAGAACCTCGCAGTTTGTCTGTATTTCGCACGAGGCAGCACAGTGCCCATGGCAGGTTTTAAAATTACCGCGACAATGATTTGCATTCCATAATACAATGAATATGTAATGTACAATTTTGCGAAGGTCAGTCGATATCTTTTCCATCAGTTGCGCTCCTGTTATTGGAGCAACATAGCCCAACAGCCTATACCACCATACTATGCAACCGAACTTACTGCCAGATGTGTTTTAATTGGGCGATATCTCCTTTCATATGAAAAGCAATATGACTCGTACAGTGTTCCCAAGGGTAGGGTTAAACTTAAGGGTTGTCCTGATCTGCTTCTGGCTAATCAGCGGGAATATTTTCCCTACCAAACCAGTATTGTTTATAGTCTGTTGAAAAGATATCTGCAGTTTAGAACTGCTACTTGACCAATTATAGGTAGGCCTTTGTCTGTCTCTTAGAATTGGCCATATGATCAGTAGGCCTAATCCGTACTCCGAAGATATTTTGCTGTTTTTCATCCATTCCCGTCAAGCTGAATGTACATTCGGCAGCTCGGCTTTCACTTCATCTCTAGAGAAGACAACCCGTAATCAAAGCTACTCAGACCAATTTGTTATGAATTCGAAGCTGAGATTTATTAAAGCTACAATTGTGGAATATTTCATAAGACTGGCTTTATAATAGTTATCAAAGTTATGCGGTAGGAGATACAACTTATTCAGACTTATTGAACGACCCTCGTATTATTACATTGTTGATTTATGTTATAATTTTTTTTAAAAGAAGCTATGTTTTTGATACTTTAACGTAATCGTCATGGTATTGATGATTTAGAATGGTAGGCCCTACTCTAATTTACTGACTCAAATCAACATGTTCAACTGTCGTCATAGTATCCGTCGTATCTGATCGTTGTATGTCATTCATTCATCTTGAGTCGTAAAATATTTCAAGTTTCACCTTTAGGCCTACTATCAAACCCATTACCATAGCTAGTATATATTACCATTTTCAATATTAATGAATATCTTGTAATCAATCTGGTTTCAATGTGTAGTGTATGATGATGGATGACTATCATTATTTTGTAGGCCTATACCTAATCCTTAACATCAAGTAATCAGGCATATGAAATGATGCTATTGGTCATTGCCTCTACCTTTAAAAGTGAACAGGCGTAGGGGAATTTAAAGGAGTACTTCAAATTGATTTAGATGATTTTTGCACAGCGAAAATCTGTGCGAAAATCTGTTTTAGATAAAAAATAAATATTTTTCTTACACCATTTATTCATTTATTATAAGAACAAGTGGAATCTGCAGGCAATTGTAAACTGGCTCAATTTCGGAGTTCATGTGCTTTTTGCTTGTGTTATTTTCGGAGTTCACACAATTTTTGCATGTGTAGGCTTTTGTGTCTATTTGAAAACCAGTGGTAGCTGTTTGCTGGTGTTTTGTATATGCTTATCTAATAGATAAAATTAAAAAAATAATAATAAAAATTAATCCAGATATGACTATCAATTATCAACAACGCTGATTCATTCTTGTGTTGACTAAGAGTAGATTCCCTGAATATAGTTATTAATAACATTTTAAAAATACTGTTTACCTTTTAGATCGTTAAGAATGCCGCAAAGAGTGAATATAGTCATGTTTGTATTTTACAACGCGATGCAACTTGCAAGAAGGACACGAATGACACTGATGAGACTCCGTACCACAGTGTTTCTAGTAATACTTCAGCAAATTTCACTACATCTTTACTGTTAATCTTTAAATATACAAATTTTAATATTTATATAGAAAACAGTAAAACAGTATCCAACAGGATATTTTGTCAATCTGGATTCTGATAGTCCAATTTTTTTTCTTCCAAATTAATTTTCAAATTTTCCCTCTTCAACATTTTTTTTTTTTTTTTTGAAATTGAGTGCACACACACATCACACACAATTGGAAGACAGAACATTTGAGTCCACTTCCCCAATACAAAACGTGTGTAGAGAGAAAGATAATCATTCCAGGTGTTTCCAGTTTGCCATCTTTATTGGGCTTACAGTTTTGCCAAGGTTTTTCATTACCAGCCCAAATCAACAACAATGCCAGGCAAAAAAACCCACATGTTTTACTTCCATTCAATATTAGCGCACTATTTCAAGCGGTTTACGTGTAGGTCCACATACAGTTTTGTCATGCAATGTATGTACGCTTTCATGTCTCGGAGATGTATGCGAAAGTGTGCGTAATGTTGAAATGTCTGTGGCAAGTATATGCATGCAGTACCAGTAGTCCCCAGCACAGAACAAAACAAATGCAATCAATGCACAAACATCTGTTTTCTTTCATTCAATGTAAACATTTCAAGAAGCCGAAGACATCGGTCCAAATAAAGTTTGGTGATGCAATGTACGCGTTCCTGTCTCCGAGACACGCAAGATTTTGCGTTTTATTCCGCTGCATAGTCCATTAGATTGCGCAGTACAGTGCCTCATTTAGAGTAACGTTGTAGCCAGTAGCCACATAGAACATTCTAATACCAATGGTGTTATAGCTGTCTGTTTCAATTAAGGCAGGCTGCTTGCTTATTTGTTCTTCATTTCATGTTTCCATGATATACATAATGCACCCACCCAACAAGAGTTAATTTGTAGCCCAACTTTTTTCTAAGACAATGATAAATAAAGCTCTAATTCAAACTGATGACACAATTGGGCTATAAGTATAATTTTTATAAACTGGCAACCTCAAGTTCTGCTTTGTGTGTGTTTGACCTCTTTAAAAACAGATTTGTATACAATACCAGCTAGTAGTCCAGTATTATATAACATTATATAACAGCTAGCTATAGTCTATAGTCAGTTCAATGTGTGATGGAACATTAGTGCACAAGAATGATGTTAATATTAAAGATCATGCGCTATTTTATGGCGAATAAACTATAGAACTCAAAGTCTATTCAGTTTTTCAGTGTTGCATGGACAAGTTTATGATGACTAGCTAATTCACATTGCAAAATAATTAAATATCATAAATGGTCATATTTCATATTATGTTGAATGAACTATAGAAGGCAAGCTAGCTGGCTGGCTGGCTATAGAACTATTAGCAGGCAAGCTGGCTATATCATTACATGTCCCAATTTTTTTTAATTACGCACGTTTATTCCTTACTCATTTTGATATGTATGGGGTGTACGTCACCGGGGGGGGGTATTCAGTGCGATTAGTAGTGGCGTACCCAGGGGGCCGGTGCCACCCCCCCAAATATCCCTGTAGGTAAAAATGACCCTCCGTCGGTGCGATTTTGACCATGCAATTTTTTTGACTGGTTACGCGGGCAACTTCATCGCTCCCCCACGCCCCCCCCCCCCCCCCCCCCCCACCCATCAAGATTTCAGCTGCTGACGGGGAAAATATTGTGCAAGTTTTACGAAAAAATTGTCGGTACCATGCCTTTCGTCGGTACAACTATGGTCGTGCCTGCCTGCCTGCCCCCCCCCCCCCCCCACCCCCGTTTCCAAAAGCTGGGTACGTCACTGGCGATCAGTAAGTGGATGATGCAGTGAAATCACTGCTTCGAGGAAGAGAAATAACCTATAGATGCGTGACGACCCGTTGCATTGCTGATCCAGCGAAGGACAGGGAGGGCGCAGTGGAAAAGGGCCAGGGATTTCTTTTTTGGGGGGGGGGGGGGGGGGGTGTGGGGGTCTGGTCAGTGGTACCCATGAATTGCCCAGGCTTGTCGCAGACCATTTGTACGTGGAAGTTACTGCTTGTGTGATGTCAGCGAAGGTCAACAGGTTGCCCCATTTGTGATCCCACAATGCAACAGATAAGGATAATCAATGGCTTTTTTTTCTATTTGCGATAAACCTTGTGTTGTAAATGTGCCAATCGCGATCAATGCGCTGCATCGCACTATCATCGCATTGTCGTCATAGTGATTTTGGTTGTACACTAGACTAAGGGCAAGGCAAAATAAAAAATAAACCTGTTTAGCGTCCCCTCCTGCTTCCTTTTTTGGGGTCTGCTTCAATTTTCTTTTCTTTTTTTGCTCTTTTTTCTCTTTATTTCAGTCAAAACTTTTTCAGGTTCGCAATGTTTATCGCTTACCAGGGCGGTTTTGTACTTAAAGTGGGGGGTAAAATAAAACAAAAGGGCCTCTTCCTTCCTTTTTTGAAAAAAACCCTGATGCTAAACATGTTTTTATTTTTATTTTGCCTCTAGCCCAATTCAAGCTGTACTGAGGTGTAATAAAATAAATCCTCAGCGTTGAAAGAACTAGTATGCTTGGGCCCAGATTTCAGATTTGATCAAACTTAGATCACAGAGAACTACTCGAGTATTTTGCTGGGCTCGGGAGTCGGGCTCTGGAGTCGGACTCGCGCAGTCCATTTATTAATACGGGCCATCAGATTTGAGAAAAAAACAGAAATAAGCTTATTACTCAAATTCGGCAAAGTCCGAATTAAAATTACAATGCCTGTAATGCAATGGGTAATTTCAACATAGATTTGGTCAAAAATATTATTCGTTCGTTTTCCAAGATGAAATTCCCACCTTATTTCACCGAGTCTCGCAACACTCATTTCCCTATTCGTCGAAAGTTACTGATGACCGAATACACATCACTCATATTTGGGTATGCAGTCATGTACATCCGCGTGCCTATTTTTGCTTACCGTTTTCAAAATAGTATGATTTGTTGGTTATATAATCTTGACATATATCTCAATCATATTGCCGAATATCGTGCAATTTCAAGCCTATCTTCTTATAAAAATTGTGACTTCAATGTTAAATCTACTTTGAACCGAATTTCGTTATTACATATGCGGATAGGGGGGGCTGGGGTACCGCGCCATTTTGCAATATTTTGCGAAATCGATCGTGGTTATCACGTGATACGTATCGTGGAAAAATAATGTACACTGTTTTAACGAAATGCACTGTGGGATTGTGTTACCAGCCTAAAATTATAGAGGTCGCAAACCCGGTCGCAAACTTGCTTATATTGAGCCTAGCTATAACAAGCTAAAAGTGACATCTCTGAATGTATTACCAAAGTGTGAAATTGTTGGACACACTGGTAAAATGGTTTTACAACAAGTTTTGCTATCATATTATCAAACTGAACTCAAGTTAAATCACTCTATATCGAGCAATAATATAATTGTTTACGCATTTTAATTGTTTAGACAAAGTTAAATAAATCAAGGATACATTTATGATAGATAAATAAATAAAAAGAAAACTATAAACGCATGGGCGGCATTTATAATTGATAAAAATTGACATAACAATGATGTTACATTAATATACCATCAAGTTTAAAAAATAGAAAAATAATGGGAAAATTCGAACCCGTGATTTCCGATTGCTACGACATGGCCAACCTACGCACGCCACAGAGATTTACGACTGTAATTGTGATAGTTTTATTATTTAACTATGTCCATTTATTTATAACGAACGGATTTTTATTGTGCCATTTTTGCCAAATGTGTGTGTTGCTCTCGCACAAAATGTGTTTGTAATTTGATTATAATTCTTATTTTTAAAAGAACGGTAATTTTTTTTGACATTTTCGAGAAAAAAATGGCGTAACCCTGATACGGTAAACGCCAGCAGTGTGGTGTCCGCGTGGGCAAGCATACAGATGATGCTAAGCAAATCCAGCATATAAAACAAAAAGTGCTCCTAATGGGACTCGAACCCACAACCTCTCGCTCCTTAAGCGAGTTCCTTTCCACTAGACTAACCGTGCTAATTGAAAAAATATAACGCAAATAATTTATTTATATCATGGGTCATGGGTTAATGCACGTGTTAAATTCTACAATCCCGGCCGCCACTCTGTTCAAAGGCACAAAAAAGTGGACTTATTTTATGCTTTTTTTGCAATTCTGGGGTGTGTGGATCGTGTTTTTTTATCAAATTGGTTAGATATCCGTCCATTTTAGAACATCTGAAATTTAAAGTGCACCCACACACCCGGGAAAGTATGCTGCCAAGGGCATATATTTTGCACGTAAATCCAATACAAAAGTTCAGAAAATCGACCAAAATATGACGTCATGACCATTGCTTGGAGACAAAATGGCGCGGTACCCCACCCCCCCTAATATGCGGAGTAATTTGGTGGTGCGCCCTCACTCATCATTATATTGACACGCGTGCCAGAATGTATGGGACAGGAAGGAAGGCAACAATTATGACTTGATTCAGTCAATTTATTCCTTGCATGTAATAATTTAATTTTCTCTTATTTTAATTCATGACACTGGGATAGGGCATGCATTAAAGCCCCCCCCCCCCCCACCACATACACACACCAATGCTACGGGGAATGCAGGGGGGGGGGCTAAACCAGGATGACTACTTTCTTTCCCTTCCTTTTTTCTCTTTCTAGCCTCAAATGTCCTTGTTTTTTCTTATTTTTTAATTTTATTTATGCTCTCTTTATTGTTCTTTAATGTTGAACAACAACAAAATCTGACATTATTTGGGAATCATGAAGAATCCGGACTTTTTGTGGTCCATTTTGACACGAGAGCCTGTTATCCATTGATTTCCCACTTATATGAGTTGACAAATAGAAATTTTACCATATATTATGAGAACAATTTTACCGCACAAATTCAAACGTAGCATAAAAATGCCTGTGTACATGATGAGTACGGAGATGCATACCGTCAGACTCTGTCTTCAGTACACGAACAATGCTTCACAGCGCTCATTGATAATACAGGTATTCAGTACATGTAGGGCCACCAGGCATTAACGCACTCTATGGCGATTGTCAAAATGTGAAAAAAGGAGGAGTTAGTTTTTGTGGCCTAAATATAGTTCTATAAGGCTTTCAGGCCTGAAATATTCACCAAAAACGCCAATTATATTGATTATTAAGAATAATTAAAAACATTTTCTGATTTATTTAATAGGTTGTAATTACACGGAACGGAAGATGGTGCAAATGAAATAAAACAAAAAACTGGGTTAATTTATGCAAAAATAAACATGATGATTTCAACTTTTTATCCCAATATTGGTATTATTTGATAGCATGATATGTTGTCCAAAGCTTGCAATTTACCAGAAGTCGTTATGTCGTGTCAGTTTGAATATATGGCGTGTAAATGCAAAATTCAATTAGTACAAAATAATATGCAAATTCTATGCAAATTAGGCTGTACCTTTAAAACTATCACCCCAATTCCTTGCAACTTTCAGGACTTGAAGGCCCAAACATTTGTCTTTCAATTTATCAAAACAATTCCAATGTGTATCCAAATTGCCGGTGTTTCCTTAACGGAGCATATTTTTTCTGTAATCTGCTGTCCTATGATGTTTAGAATTACCTCACGTCCCCTATTTATTCATAAACGTAGGCCTAGGCTTACAATAATGCATGTCCCATATGGCCAACCTGAGAAAAAACAAATCGCCGGTTGCCATTGATGAACATAATTAGAGCCTACAAATTGGCATGTTGCGACAAATTATACCCCATATAGAATAAAAGATGTAAATCAGTGGCATAACATTCAGGAGTGGGAAATTCTTCCCCCGCTTGACCGTCGTACTGAGTCTACATGTAAGTCAACGAAGTTAAACAAGACATGTCCCATCTCCACCCTCCAAAAAATGCAGTACTTCTCAAAAACCCGAAATATTAACCGCCCAGGTTTACTCATCGAACCCAAAATATTAACCGCCAAGGTTTACTCATCTAGCGGGTCCCGCGCGAAGCGCGGGTGCCCGCTAGTAATATCAAAAAAAGCAAACCTGGGCTTAACCTGGGCTTATTTTTAGGCTATTTTGAATTTTTAGGCCTGAATCGTAGGAAAAAGTTGTTTTTCCATGGCGTTTGAAGGCGAACGACATTTGTGTCGGTTTTACTGGTTAGTCATAATAATGTTATACGTAACATAAAATCATCGCATCCCAAAAAAAAAAATTGAGCACAATTATGGATTTTAGCAAATGTTCAAACCTATACAATTAATTAGAATCATTTAATTGTAAAATCAGGCGTGTACGAATGGCCACCGTCACAGATAAAATGCTGAACACTGAGTAAATGAATAAAGAACATAAGAAAAATGGATCTAGTAGTGATTTAAATGTTTTAAACAGTCCGTCCTTAGTGGTACACATCCCTTTTATTTAAAGTCCTTGGTTACACAGCGGCACGGGTAGCTTTACCGATATATCGATTAGGGTTTTACAGAAATATCTGCTGCCCTCTGTTGTTGTAGATGCGCTTATAAAACGGACAATTTGCACGCGATGCGATCAAACAGCCGTCGGAAACATGGGCCAAGTGACGAGGCTTTTTGATCCGCTCTCGTATGAAAACCACAATGAGAAAACCAATCATTCATTCTAAGGTAGTTGGGCGGCCGTCAACAAATGACTCTATAACGACGGGCCAGCGGAAAATGAGCACATTCTGTTGTTCCTGAGAAGCGTTTTCCATCTGCCTTCAAACCTCTAGTTGTATCTGTACAATGCGCGACATATAGATGCATCCAATCTGGTCAAAACAACAGTTAGACCAAATTCTGATAAACATTAAACAGCAAGAAGACTAACTTCCTAATGAACCAGGGCATATAATCACCGATTGCCAGCATCAAGCGCGTGTGTAGCCTAAGATCCACCAAAGGGAAACCGTGTAAAAGAGAGGCAGGTTTGACTGGAAAAGCTGCAGAATGATGCCACAAAAGAGCTTTTCCAGATTAAGCCAAACCGATTTGAAAATCCTCAAGTGCAACGACACATCGTCACCAATAACTGAGAGATACAAACAGTTTGAAGAAGCAGCCGAGAAAGTTGTTGGCAAACGTAAACTACATGACATGCCGACTTGGCCAACAATGCTTAACAAACAGATGGAAGATCTTCAACTGGCTGACATGAAGGGTGACTATTCCATCACATACCAACATATGACCAAAGGTAGGCTTGCACGACCTGGTCGTCCATTTATGACAGAAGGAAGTATGGGACATCTTCATCAAAATACACTTTTTAGTTTGTTTCGCTTCAGAAGACATAATATTCATGTTAAAAACACTGTGGAGTGTGGAAACAGATTGAAAATATTGGACACTTTAGTTTTGCATAATTTAAACAGTTAACATACTCGCTGTGGAGGAGGTGTAGAGAGCCTCACACAGCAACAATATAAAACGGAGTGAGTCTGGCCCTATTGCTTTTAAAGAGAGATGGGCACTCCGCTCTTGGGATTACAGGATCAACTGCTTTTACCTTATAACACATAATAGTGGACAATGAAGGCAGATAGACAGATAGTCACTCCTGTCGCGAGAGAAAACTTATAGTCGCCTGCTCTTCAGCCGAAGGATGATGCTATATCACGAAAGCGCTTTTACCCCTTAACATTATCACAGGCATAGCGGAAAATGTACGGCTACATCGGGACAGAATATTTGCTACGCAGGCACACAATCCTTTTTTGTGTAAAAGAATATTACAATTATTTCTGTGTGATATTAAAGGTGTATGTTCCGATCACTTTTTTGAGGGTATGAATTTTTTTTCACATCATGATATTTTAACAAAAGAATCCCCATATTTGTATCATTATGTCTGTAAAATCTTATGGGCCAGAAATGTTCCATTTTAGAAATTATAGGCTAAAATGTGGTGAAATACTGCCAAAGGTGGTTAACCACCAGCCAGTTTGTGTACTACTCAGTGGGCAAAATTATTGTGACCTTGTGTTTCTAAAATTAGAATCATTGGAGTTTGTAATATGGCTATTTTAAGGAAGACCTTTCATGTTAAATAGAAAACATCAAGTTGAAAATCGGGCCAACAATCAGAACATCTACCTTTAACTAGGAAAATATTAAGTTGTCTCGGCCATCACAGAATCTTGATATGTTGTACACCATTTTCGATTCTAAAATGTGCACACAATACATTGCAATCACAACCCTTGACCTTTTCTTGCAGGCTATTATATTAGCCGTCTTTTAATTAATTAATTAATGGTTATAATTTATAAGAAGACAATATAATTGTTGCATTTAATTATAGTAAGTTCAGAAACAACATAAATCTGATCTCTGATGTGGAACAATATTACTCGAATATGTTTTAACACACAGAAACCTGTTAAATGCACCTTTAAAAATGAACTAATTAGCACTTAAGTAAGCAATTGATTAATTAGATTTTTGGTGACAAATGATATATTTCAGATATGTGTGTTATTGATTGTAATACCAGTATAGTGTGAGATGCCTATGAGTTATAGTTTTAGATATATAAGACTTTTGTTTTGACCGTTTTGTGTGTAAACTATATGGCAGCTTTCCCTCCCCCCCCCCCCCCCACACACACACCTAGTCCACCCCCCCCCCCCCCCCCCCCCGACTACATGCGGGATTTTTTATTATTTAAAAGAGGATATAATAAGCAACAAAATGACACCCTACTTAATTCCATAGGTCAAGTACTTTAACGCTTTCCACGCGGCTATTATTTTTACCATACACAAAACAGATTTTTCAGAAACCTTTCATAATTTTCAAAGTCTATCTCAAAGATTACTGACCAAACACTAGGCATGTTTGTACTTATTTCAATGCATTTCTCTTGGAGATTCCAAATATGGTAATGAAATACAGTAATTTTGCCATTTTTGAAACATTTTGTGAAATTTTGGAATGTCGTCTGCAGCTGCCTGCCCCGTGGAAAGTGTTAAATAAATTGATATCTTATCGCAATTATTTTTGATATGTGTAGTATTAAAAGTCCACCTTATTTGATACACCAATTCACGACATATGACCAGCATGTCTAGCCGGATTTCTTTTCGCCGTTAAATAGCGGAGACTCTGTCTTAAGCTGTATGAATATTTGTATTGGTTTTGGTTCCACTTATATAATATATTATTATATTATAATTTAATAGCATACTGCAAATTACCTCCTGGTCAAGGGCGGCACGTGCACCCCCCCCCCCCCCCCCCCACCCACCCATCCGTGAAAGTGGTGGGACACCATGTGCACTGTGCCCCCCCCCCCCCCCGAAGTTTGTGGCTGAACACCTTTAATCGAGTCCCACAACATTTTTTTACCCCAAAACAATTGCAACGATTGACTTTTAGTGTCAAAAAGACATGAAATTGTCTTAAACTTCAGGCAATTTTGCAATAAAACCCAACAATTTCGCGCGCGAATCCTTGCCCAAAACATTGAGAGTATAAATGTCCTTCTTATAGTAGCTGAGACGAAAAGCTGAGACGAATTCGTCTCAGTCCAGTAGGTTTTTGCCGTCCAAAAGTATGAAAGTCGCATTTTCAACGTTTGTTAGCATGGTTGATAGTGACAGTCTTCAAAGCGCATCTAAGTTATTAAAAAGATTGTTAACGGTATATTTTCGCAAATGATACATTCGGTTTGAAAAATTAAAATTGAGTTGCGCATCGCTTCTAAAATACAAATGTTCATTAATCTTTCAAAATATTAGTGATAACATTCAGCCATTTTCCGTTTCAAAATGGACCGCAAATGGCCTCATTGCATAGTAAAACTCCAAAGTTAGCTCCACGGAACCCACGCCGCAAGAAGCTCCGCGCCGCTTTCCAGGATCATAATCATTAGGCCTATACAAATGTTCAATTAAAAGAAAAATCATTATTGAAAAAAATCAGCAATTAAATTGCCATTTTTCTACAAAATAGACAAGAAATGAAAATTCAAAATTTTCCGGGGCCCAGTAATCATAAAATGTTCATTTTCATTAAAAATTATTGATAAAAATCAAATTTTCGTTTCTACATGTCAATTTACAAAATTGTATACCTGGTCACTTTTTGGAAATCTTGTCATGTGGTTGCGGATTTAGGTGTTTTAAAAAAAAATATTGCTGTATAATAAAGTACAACTTCGTGGGCCTTTACAATGTCATGAATGTGTTAATTATATCAAAATACGCCATGAAATGGCCCTGAGCGCATATCAAAGTCCAAAATTTCACGGGGCCCTTAAGCGGGCCCCGGACTCCACGCCGCAAGGCGCTCCACTCGTTTCGCTTGAATGATCGTACTTTACGTGCCCCCTCCCCTCCTCATCTTCAAATAAGTTCCACCGCGCCTGCTCCTGGTGGTGGGACTAACCATAGATCGCCAATAGAGTCTTGACTATCTATGGACTAACCTTTCAGTTATCAGTATATCAATTATAAATTCATTATTTTACACGACTAATATTGACATTGGGTAGAAGAAACATTTCTTTTAGTGTGTAATGTAATACAAGTATCAGACAGTGCTTTGAACGGGGCTTTGAACTGGTTAATGACATGTGATTGATGAACCATTCTCCTAAATGTTTTGTTGTTAGTATTGTAGGACTATTTCGAAATTCCACTGTATTCAATTTGGCATGTGAATGTTCCACTATGATGATTTTAGTAAATGGTTTTTTGATTCCTATTCAAGTAGTGTTACAATTTAACTGACGTCACATGATGACTCATGCTAATAACAGTAATAGTGTACAAGGACATGTGCTTTAACGCTTTCCACCACAGATAGTCAAACCGCGTCTATTATTTTTACCATACACAAAACAGATTTTTCAGAAACCTTCATAACCTTCATAATTTCCAAAGTCCATCTCACAGATTACTGACCAAACACTAGGCATGTTTGTACTTATTTCAATGCATTTCTCATGGTGATTCAAAATATGGTATTGAAATACCGTAATTTTGACATTTTTGAAACATTTTGTGAAATTTTGAAATGTCGTCTGCAGCTGCCTGCCGCATGGAAAGTGTTAAAGGGCTGTTAGCCCTCACAACATGAAATGTATCAAGCGCTGTAACTTTTGAACTATTAATATGATGTATATCAAAGTATACATTCTTGGAAAGGATATGAGTCGGGGAATCCATTTTTGGTATCAAACTTCACCAAAAATGATGATTTTTTAATTTTAACCCCAAAACAAATCATAATTGTTTTGGCTGATATTGCACCAAATTCATCTTAAATAAATTCTCTAGGAGGTTTTCTGTTTTGTTTTGAATATCTGATTTATTTTTTAAATTATTGACCAAAAAGTGCCAAAAATGTGATTTTTATGAGGGTAAAAAATCACATTGTTTTGGCACTATTGGGTCAATAATTCAACAAATAAATCAGATATTAAAAAAAAATCTCCTAGAGAATTTTATAAGGATTATAATAAAACTAGAACGACAAAATTTGACAAAATATATTTTTAGTTATCTTGACAAAACCTAAAATGGGTCAAAAACCGTGTTGTTTATAATTGTCTCTAAGATTGTCAATTTCATGTTCATGGTTGGATTCATTGAACCCTTTTCGTCAAGAAAATGTACTATAGAAGTTATGGCAGTTTTACGGAGGCTATACCTAAGAAATAATTGTAAATGAGTATCAATTTCTGTCAAATTTCTTCAATTCGGTTTTTCACTATTATTTTTTTCTCAAACAATATTTAATTCTAATTTGAGATAATCAATTATGATTCCATGGATGACTGATCAAATTAAGATCATGATGTTCTAAAAGAATATTATGAAGGAGTTGAATAGAAGTTAGATTTAAGTTCATATACACTATATTAGCCGTCTTTTGCGTGTTTGTATAAACAGTACAGCTTAAGTGCATCTGCTTCTCTAGCCGGATATCTTAGACTCTGCAGAAACACGCTCTTAAGTCGTATCCATTAAATAATGGCGCCTAAAATGGTTGTCACACCCTATGCGAGAGAGTGCATATAGGCTGAATTTTAAAATGGTGCCTAAACTTAACTTGAGTGATAACTCGTCTACCTGCGAGATGTACCACACTGAAATATCTATAGAGACCACTCAATTGAAATGCCAGTTTATTATGTAGGCCTACATGTGTAAATTATGTACATTGCAGATGGTACTAACAAATATCATAATGACTAGTTGACAGAGACCTTAGAGTGATTTTAGAGGTCTTTGCCCTCGAAAATGTCTGTTTTTATGGTTTCCATGGCAACCAGTAATAATCAAAATATGATTATCACAACCAATCTTTGTACCATTTTATAGAGAACAAATTGGTGAAATATCAGGGTATAAATCTCAATAATTGTTGATTTGGAGCCATTTTACTAATTCTTCTATGGCCGCCAAACCATTGTTCGAAAAATGTGGGTTTCTTGATTTGTGAAATCAGCGCTTGAAAACACCTCTAAACGCTAATTTATTTTCATTCCTCCTGCCAGAAGTGAACATCTTTTCACCATCCGGTTACCTATAATACTATTTTACAAGCAATAGATTGGTGAAAATGTGTGAAGATTGTTGAAAAAGGAGTGAACATATGTTCATCAAACCGACATTTAAAAAGTTTCCATGGAAACCACTCAAATTTGAAATGCAAATTTCTCGTCATAATTATGTATAATTGAAGATGATACTAAAAGCAATATCATGATAAATAGTTGACCAAAAACCTCCAAATAAGTGTGATTTTGGAGGTATTTTTGCCCTAAAATATCTATTTTTAATGATACCATGGTAACCAGTAAAAATTAGAGTACAATTGGCACAGCGAATTCATCTAAATGTATGCACCATGTTAAAGAGAACATATTGGTGAAATTGCGGGGTAAAAATCTCAAGATTGTTGATTTAGAGCAATTTTACTAAATCTCCTATATTTGAATTGCGGCCATTTTGAAATCCAAGATGGCCGCCGCACCATTGCTCGAAAAATGTGGGTTCTTGGCTTTTTGAAATCAGTGCATCAAAACACCTCTATGTGCCAATATTTATGCTTCCTGCCAGAAGTGAACACCTTTTTTACATATCCGCTCTACTATAATGCCCTCGATGGATCGGAATACGGAAAATGTTCTGGGATTTCCAGGGATTCTCTGGGACTGGAAGCCTGGACAGAAGAGAATTAATTTAAGGTTGGTGACTGCGTACGGACTATTCTAAGGTTCTTGTTTGAAATCGCTGACTTTGTTTTGGTACCAAGGGATTGCCCCGAGGGGCAATCCCGAGGTACCAAAACAAAGTCAGCGATTTTAAACAAGAACCTTAGAATAGTCCGTACAAAGTCACCAATCTTATTCATAACTGTCATTTAATGTTGATTAGCATCCAAATTGTAATATTAAGTTATTCTAAACATGCTAAAGGTTTATATTTTGACTTTGGAGTTCGTATTTTTGTGTCATTTCCCTGAGGTAAATAAACACCACCCCATTGAATAATGGAGCAATCTAGGGCAATCTAGGGGATTCCCCACTACGTCATTGTTTTTTCTGGATTGACCAATAGCGGAGAAGCTGTTATAAAGAACGATTATGAGATAGACCAATCACAGTTCGGCAAATATTATGCATGTTCAGGGCCACAAATTAATTTAGTTTTTGATTTGCAAACAAGCACGGAAAATAAATAAACAAACAACAGAAGTTTCTTCATTCCCGATCCTGTAAAGAATTCAGAAGCAGGAAAGATCAATTTTGCCGATTGGAAATAATATTATATGAAATATAACTTCATACCCTGGACGAATATTTCGTCTCAGATCTACCGTACGAATAAGTTTTTGAAGCTATTTTTGTAAGCTTATTCATCATTGAAAAAGTCAATGCAAATGATCATGATCGGGATCATGATGATGATGTCTCATCATAATCATGGATCCATGGATCAAAGTCGAATCACTTCAACAACCTTCTTATGTTTATGGTCAATTGATGGGGAAATATAATCAAAATCGCAGCTAAATCGTGTTGTACGATTCCATTATTTGTCTGCTTGTTTAGAGACGATGTTATTCGGTGAGTAATGATTGATGGCCTAGACCTACATCGTGAGTCTTTTTGACAAACAAAAGTATGTTGTCTTGCCCTAATTATTATTATAGTTGCAGTGTCAGTGTTTGTCAAGCTTTGACAAAAATTAAATGGGTCGTCATGTGTCGTAGACGGGATGGCTACCATAGGCCTAGCTAGGAGTAGGCCTAGGCTCGTACGTAGGCCTAGTCAATTTAGCCTAACATTTTTTAATCTTGTCAGTTTCGGTTTTACAACAAAAATGGATGACGCCTGACTTCGATTTTGAATACGTTTCATGAATTGAAACATTTATAAAGTCACCTTTGATGAGACAGATTCCTGTTCTATACTAGGCTGTTTATCATGGTTGGTTTTTTGCGTCCCCAGTCAAATTTTATACTAGTTTGTTAGCCCTGTAATCAGATTTATTTCACTGATGCTTGATACGGCCGTTTTGCCGGTGCGACTGAGACAGACACGCAACGTCAGAGCGATGTTTTGCTTACAATCGCTATGACATACATTGTACGTCCTCGCTCGTCACTTGTGTCATTTGGGGTCCATGATGAAGCTTACAAAATGTCACCGAGTCTGCGCTCGCTGCTGAGGGACGTCCAGTTACCAGTCAGTATCTGTAGGGCAGGCTAGCCGCCGCGCTGGTGGTACAAACCATAGATCCTTCAAGGATCTATGTACAAACACACGCCAGTTATTCAAATCATGCAGGCCAAATTTGCCGTTCATCATTGACATTTTACAACGATATAAAAATGGTGTTTTGTTGTGTTTTCAATGTAGTATTTATTGTTGAAAATACAGCCGCGAGTAGTCGTGTCGCGTGTATCCATGTTCAGGGCCCCACTCGCAAACATCTGCCTCTTGTTACCATGCACAACGTCACACAAAACGCCCCGCCCCCAGGTCATTGATGCGCGTACAAGTACATTTTGGAGGTCTTGGCAATAATAACCTGCGCTGTGCGTTCACGTTTCCATGTAACGATCAATTTGAGTGGAAGCGCGGTGGTACGCACATTTTCAAAAGTTATGAATTCACTATCATATTATAAGATGTTATGTGTATGATCACAGATCTTATGGGTGACATGGTTGTATAGCCTTCATGAATATATAACCAAGCTTTCTTCGCGCACTGATCAGAACTGGGCCCTATACTAGCCTGAAATACTGGTGTGACAAAAAATAAGTGTAATTTTTTAAAAGATCTAAACGATCACATAATATTGCTTTAATTCACCATTATATTAAGCATGTTGTAATTGATCCCGGATCTTACAGGTGCCATGGTTGTACAGGGCGAGTCAAAAAATAAATGTACTCAACTTTGCGAATTTATTTGTGAAAATCTGTATTCTTCAATTATCTTAATCATTAATTGGACCAGATGGTGCATTTCATTAGCTTTCACAATCATCTTAGTTTGTCAAAATCGGTTGTGGTAAACATGTTTTACGCTCATTTAAATGAAGGAATACATTAAAGTCGAACATGGTTCAAGAGTAGGAGATCATGGCACAAGCCAATATTTCCCACGCTATTTTTCCTTTTCAATGTTACAATCACAAATAGTGACATCATTTTATTTCACGTGAAATGTATAGAGATTATCTGTACCCGGAATCTGAACATGAAACCTGAACATTGAACCAGGTTAATGCTATTTAATCTGTATAGGTGTTTTTTAAGGAACTCGTTAATGTTCCATCTTACATACGCGTAATTACTATTGACTATGGAAATCTTACATCTGTTTGGTTTCAAAAATGAAGAGCTTATACGCAAACGTGTATACTGCCAAGTCCATCAAATATCAAAATTGCAGAGACGTGTTGAACTTGTAAAAATACAACTTTTGCTATTTATTTGAAGTTTGTACCTCATTCCATTGCGGAGATATTACAAATTTAAGTTTTCGGATATTTTAGGTATTTTCCGGAAGATTTGAATTAAAATGGCCCAAAAACGGAAATAAAATCGGATATTAATGTGTGTGTGTTTTTAAATAGGTTTTATAATCTTTATTCTTTCATTTGAAATACCAAATTACAGTAATTGTTGTACAATTAAGTCATTCGCAAGCAAAAATTCAAATGAGGGTCAATCTTTCGGAAAATCCTAAAATTTAGGAAATATTGCCAATTTAGGTCATTTTATTGGAAATATTCATAAAGGTATTAAAGGGACACAATGTCATGTTGAATTTTTTTAAATTTTAATTAATTTACTTCAGAATTCAAGATGAACATTAAAAATTGCCATTATTGTTGCTCTACTAAAAAACACACAAGCAAAACTTGATTAAAACAATGTTTTAAATATGTTGGAATACCACCCCTAACCGTGTACGAGAAATGCTGGTTGCGGCTCTACCAGCATTTTTGAATCGACGTTTTGTTGGACAAAGAGGGATGATTTTTTCTTAATCCTTATAGGTGTAAGTTAATACAATTTGTATTACTTAGTATTTATTTTGCTTTGTATTATTGTTATCCATTATATATGTATATTGTTGTAAAGCGCAATGATCAATTTTTGGAATTGCGATATATAAGCACCGTTTATCATTAATTGTAAAAATATAAAATCCCAGTTTTTATCAAACATTTTTGTAATTGAGGGCGCTGCCCCTTTAATGCCCCTTTAAAAGAAAGGGAAATGAGATTTTGGATTCATTCTTGATTTCTAAGTCATTTGACAACCTCTTTAAAATGAACTTAGCCATTGTGGTTACAAAGAGTATTTCTAGAAAGTGGATCAATAATGTTTGTGGAAAAACGTGCCAGTCCATAACCTACAATCAAGGAAAAAAAGGTTGGCACACTTTGTCTTAATTACGGAAAAAAACCCGCCCTCTCCCCGGAGGCAATGTTGATCCGAGTCATATTATCAGAAGACTTTTGCTTTCTATTAAACAGTGCTATGTCCCAAGTCTGATCTCAATTGCGAGCACAGGGATATTTGTAATAAGTTGCGTCAAGTGTGCCAACTATTATTTTCCTTGATTGTAGTTTGTAAACAACAAAAAAATGATAACAAAATAACAAAGGTTCAGGATTTCAACCAAACGCGTTATTTTAGTTTCATATGGGCATACCTTAGGCCTAAGCCATATGCAATATTAACCAAATCAACCAAATCAAAATGTCCATATTAAAATAACGTGATTTTTTTCGAAAGTACACTTTGAGAACTAACACGTTTTACAAATAACCTCTTCAAAATACAGTAATGCTACCAAAATAAAGTCATATCTACTGAAGGAAACCATGAAACATGTGATTCTTTTTTAACGATAATAACAAACAAATGCTCCTATTACTATTGGCATTGCTCTACTTCATATAATGGTTTGATATATTTTTAATATTTATTTTATTTTAAACATAATAAATGTGATCACAGATCCTATGAGTGTCATAGATGTATAGGCTCAATATAATAGCCCTCATACATACATACATACATACCGACAATAGGCTTTTATATGGTCCCACACCACCAAATAAGTTCCCTATTGCTTTGTGTGGTTAAGAGGTCAAGTTCGTGCTAAATTTTTTTTTCACCTTTAGAGCAAACTGGTTCATTCAAATCATCGTTTTTTATTGAAAATCAAGATGTCTTCTGCTTAAAAACAACCAATTTTGTGAGGATTAACCGGCATTTTCCCCCGCTACAGGCCAATGATATCTATCTTGGGTACCACAGGCTGCCTATATCCTAAGATCAGGGATTTTAGCTCTAAATTGGTGGAAACAGTAAAATCGTGGAAAAATAATACCATTCAAGAAAAAGCTAGAGATGCTGGGCCTAATGTAGAGGCAATAACCTACAAATGCCAAATTATGAAACATTTAGGCACATTTACAGCACTTTTGACCTTTTCTAGGATGTAAAATTTAGACTTATGGTGGGGTCTATCTTAATTTCAAACACTGCCGGGTATTGCCAGAATGCAAAATATTATTTGGTGTAGTACACTCATATAGCGCCATTTCAAATGATCACGTCGCATTAAATACAACAATGCATGAATAAACTAGATACAAGATGGTGCATATACAGTATAATACAATATGATACAAGCACATTATATATTTGAAAACAAATATGTTTTCAGCCCTTTATTTGAACACTGTGAAGGACATGGAAGTGCGTATAGGGTGCACTACACTAAATGGGGTATCCCCTAACCTTAAGGGCGGTGTTTAAAGCTAGAATCGGAAAATATGCATGGCAAAATCCTCAATTAAAAAAACTTGACGGTACTACAATTGCGTAAATGCCTATGATTTTTGATTAATTATGATTGATGGGACATCACCTACATGCACCCTGACTATAAACTGTGAATATCATCTAGATAAATTTTGAGAGATCTTTCAAATTTGTGTTTTTTACTGGAAACATTGACGATTACGGCGGCATTTCCAAGCTCGTCAGAGAGGTAGTCAACTCCATGGGCGTATTTTGACAAATCGAGCAGGTTCACCTACCTATTTTGTTCACTTTTTGGTGAGAAAATGTGATCATCTTTCAGAAAAAATCACTCTACAAGGTCCAATTTCGCAATTTAGTGGTCTAACACAGAGTTTTATATCAGTGTTTTTGTACACATCCCTATGGAGCTCTATTTAGTAGTGTGACCCCTTAAGGGAATTCGGCCATATTTGACCCTTGACCCCATTATTAAGTAAAATTAGGTCAGATATCAGCTGTTTTGAATTTTATTCGAGACAAATATTGTAAAACAAGGATTTTTCGACCAGAATGAGATTGTTTCGATCCAATTGTTGCCTTAATTTGACCTATTTTGACGTGTTTTGTAAGTTAGCCTATTGGAAACTGTAATTCTATGCTATTTAGAGAGAAAAGGATGATTTTTAAACAAACCGCTGCCTTTCATCTCATCTGACCGGACAATGTCGGATCAAATGCAGCAGTCCTGCACAGTTTTAAGGTGCACCACTTGGGTAAAAAATGTCAAGTAAGCACTTTAATGGGGTACATGGGGGGGGGGGGGGGGGGGGTGATACGGAGCATAAAAGTAACTTACTATGAAGCCTTGAGTAAAATTTGGCCACAATTGATTATCTATGAAGTAAGCTTATTTTTTTTATTTTTTTTATTTTTATTATTCCATGCATTGATGATGGATGGAGTAGGCTTAAGCTTATGTTGTGTTACTAAGTTAAGCTCAAGTTGTAAAACTATTTTAAGATGTGAGGGTCACATCCATGAAGGTATTGTGTATAATGCCTGCATTCTGGAGGCAAAACCATTTAACAGGTAAGTTAAATGATAAACAAAGTCTGACCTGATTAAATGTACATCTGCTGTTATTTTGTAGATTAATTCATCAAATTTGAACATTGGGGGGGAAAGTCACCAACGTTATCATTTTGGAATCTATTTGGATTATTTTTGTACAACAACACAGTGCATGTACCCTACCCCTGTCAGTAAAAACACACCTAGACATTCAATACAACAAGAATTTCTTTAAAAAGGATGAACGCTGTCCTGACAAGTATTTCTTTTAAAAAGGATTGTAGCTGTCCTCACAAAATGTAATATTGCTATGTTAATTTTGCTATCTTCAGTAGATAGCAGGTATCCATACATGACAAATTCCACTCATAAATAATTATAACAACATGGGAATATCATTAAAATGATCACAAAATGTTCAAAAGGATTCAAGGTAACTATTCCAATACATTTCAAGTACATTCAGCACAATATCAATTTCCTTAAGGGAATTCGGCCATATTTGACCCTTGACCCCATTATTAAGTAAAATTAGGTCAGATATCAGCTGTTTTGAATTTTATTCGAGACAAATATTGTAAAACAAGGATTTTTCGACCAGAATGAGATTGTTTCGATCCAATTGTTGCCTTAATTTGACCTATTTTGACGTGTTTTGTAAGTAAGCCTATTGGAAACTGTAATTCTATGCTATTTAGAGAGAAAAGGATGATTTTTAAACAAACCGCTGCCTTTCATCTCATCTGACCGGACAATGTCGGATCAAATGCAGCAGTCCTGCACAGTTTTAAGGTGCACCACTTGGGTAAAAAATGTCAAGTAAGCACTTTAATGGGGTACATGGGGGGGGGGGGGTTGATACGGAGCATAAAAGTAACTTACTATGAAGCCTTGAGTAAAATTTGGCCACAATTGATTATCTATGAAGTAAGCTTATTTTTTGTATTTTTTTTAATTTTTATTATTCCATGCATTGATGATGGATGGAGTAGGCTTAAGCTTATGTTGTGTTACTAAGTTAAGCTCAAGTTGTAAAACTATTTTAAGATGTGAGGGTCACATCCATGAAGGTATTGTGTATAATGCCTGCATTCTGGAGGCAAAACCATTTAACAGGTAATTTAAATGATAAACAAAGTCTGACCTGATTAAATGTACATCTGCTGTTATTTTGTAGATTAATTCATCAAATTTGAACATTGGGGGGAAAGTCACCAACGTTATCATTTTGGAATCTATTTGGATTATTTTTGTACAACAACACAGTGCATGTACCCTACCCCTGTCAGTAAAAACACACCTAGACATTCAATACAACAAGAATTTCTTTAAAAAGGATGAACGCTGTCCTGACAAGTATTTCTTTTAAAAAGGATTGTAGCTGTCCTCACAAAATGTAATATTGCTATGTTAATTTTGCTATCTTCAGTAGATAGCAGGTATCCATACATGACAAATTCCACTCATAAATAATTATAACAACATGGGAATATCATTAAAATGATCACAAAATGGTCAAAAGGATTCAAGGTAACTATTCCAATACATTTCAAGTACATTCAGCACAATATCAATTTCCTTAAGAGACTGAAAGTTTGTTCCATAACTTAGGGGCTACAAAGGAGACAGCCTTGTTAGCAGCTGGCTTGAAAGAACGGTACTGAAGTTAGGGCTGCTGTAAGCCTGTGGCTCCAATAGCAGATCGAAGACCTTCCCTGCCTGGGATGTATAATGTGAGACAGGACGAGAGATATTCAGGACCAAACCGGTAGCAAGACAGTGTATGTCTACACTTGTAGACATACATTATCACCTTGTAGTGTACTCTCTTCTTGACAGGCAGCTAGTATAGTTGTTGAAGCAATGGAGATGCATGATCTTGCTTAGCTGCACAGAAAATTATCTTGGCTGCCCAGTTCTGTAGTCTTTAAAGGCGATTGATAACAGTGGCATTTGAACCCATAAGTTAAATGTTTCCATAGTCAAGTCGAGACAGAATGAGTGAGCGAACAACATTATTATTATGAAAATATAACCATGCTTTCCTCGCGCTGGACCTTAGCTCGAAATAGTGGTGTGAGAATATATACCGTACACACAAAACCAGAAACAACATAACTTTGGTATAATATTTTTTATATTTTGACATGAGTGTTTATATGATGCGGAAATAGAGAACATCGTTTAAAAAAAACCATAATGTAGACTCGTCATGGTATGTTATTGTTAATCAATAACAACATCGTGCATGGGTTTTCACTATGCACTGAAATATAATTTGGTGTCATTTTGACACGGGCTATATGTAATGTTGCACATATCATCGTATGCATGCATGACGAACACACACCTAGTACTAGTAGGTCCATGCACTAGCACACAGTCCAACAAAATGCTAGTCTCTGACTATGAAATTGTAATTTATTTCATCAGTTAGTTGGCGCAATATTAAACAACATGAACAAGGCTTACATTACGCTAATTGTATCATAATTATTATCAAAAATGTCTGGAAATGGAGCAGATCGGTACTTATCAGTCTTACCGGCTCGTAGCATGCAGACAAAATGGCGACGAGAAAACGCATGCGTTGATATGTTGATAGACGCCCAATTTGGTGTCAGAATTACACCAATTGGTGTCATGCTGCTTCGACACCTCTAAAAACCGTGAGCTTTCCCGCCAACTATTGACGCCCTTGGAGTTATTTCAATTAATCTGACACCAGTTTTGGTGTAAATCACTAAATGATCACTGAAAGGTGTCCGTCGGACACTTAACGGTGTCACCGTAAATTATGTGCAAACCCATATCATTGACGATTACACCAATTTTGGAGTCAAAATAACACGTTTGTAAGTGTCATTTACAGTTGACTCCAAGAAGGTGTCGCTGTGACACCAATTTATTTTTCAGTGTGTCAAATTGATTCTCTCCCGCCATCGCCAATAATCTGTTGTGGTTGTGCCAATATCATAGCGCTATAATAGTCTACAATGATTTTGAATTGGTTGTTTTCAATGAAAAAACGTTACGAATGTGTAGGCCTCTAATATCTTCTTTTTTAATTCCACACACATGACTTTGGTCACATGTTTTCTGCTCCTAAATGTCACCGGGCCAAACATAAAGACCTGGTAACAATTGGTGAATTTGTGTTATATCATGCATGTGTATTTTATCATTGCATTTGAAATTTAACACACAGCCTTACAATGGTTACTGCCTGCGGGGGTTACTGTGTTCTACATTTTATCTGGCTACATCCGTGTTTGACACTCGACAAATTTTAAAATATTTGATTATTGTTCATGAGGCCGACATTTTAGCCAGTATAATATCATGTTGGCGCGTTAAGCCATCACCATCATCACTTACCCACATAGATCACGATATGAGTAGTAAGGATTAACTCGTGGATCAAATTTGATGGCAAAATATTCACCATCATCGTCTAGTCCTAGCCCCATCAATATCAGTACATACGTAACAAGAAGACCAGTTACAATCTTTGATATTGAAATCCACGAAAGATTTGTGTTTGAAGGCAGCATAGTCCAGAATGAAATGAAATATGCCCTAAGTAGGAGAGAGCGACGCGGCGGGAGCTGTGGGCCCTTTATAAGCCTAGTTTTCACAATCAATATTCCTTATCCAGAAAACAAGCAAGAGAGGCACCACAGAGCTCTGCGTAATTGTTAGATGTGCTTTTCAATAGGACAGAATTATGCCGCATGGATGATGCTTGGTTAGCGTTTATTCCGTATAGACAGGCTCCTGACACTGTATTGTTCGAATCGCCGAAAGCATAGACAGCCAGTACGCAACAGTCGCTTTTAAAGCGTGACCTTGCCGATTTCTAACCCGCAGAATGATCGATTTCAGGATGTCTCCCTTTAGCTAAATACCCTATGTCAGCCTTACGACAAGTTAGTTTTACCAGCATACACTGCGATAGGATCAGTTTGCAGTCAAATAGCTAGATAGGTATAATCACCGTAATTTTCTTAATAATATGGGACCAAATTGACCATTTTTGGTCCACAAACAGTGATTTTATCGCTTATTTTAGAATCTAACAACTTTTGTGACTTTGCTTCTTGTATCTATTCACTTGACTGGACTAAGAATCGTACGATATTTTAAGAGCAATTTTCATACTAACGGAAGTTCAAGCTTTAATTTCATATCAAAATCATTGATGCCCGAGTTCTTTTTTGATGAGAAAATCGAGTCTTAATTTTCAGCGATTTTCGGTCAGAAAACGAAACTTACGATCCCCCGTTAGGCCTCGCCAACTTGATTTTTAGTCTCCTATAACCCGCCCGCGCTTCATTTTCATGCCCGCGTTTGAATTCATTAGAAATTTTGGGGAAAAATACCGTTTTTGCAATGAAAACGTCCGAATTTATGTATTTTGTGTGATGAAATTGTGGAAAATGATTTTGACGAGAAAAAAAAAATCATACGAAATTGTGCAGAGCAGAAGGATCGATTTCGAACCCCGGACCTCTTGCTCTTCAGTCTAGCGCTCTACCATCTGAGCTATCAAGCGAAACTAATTCTATTCGTGAGATTTAAACACTTCATCAACAACCCAACGACGGTACGAAATGAATATAGCTCGAACCAGATTCGGACACCCATTTTATTATCCATTCACTCAGTGGCGTAGCCAGGTTTTTCTCAGTGGGGGGGCAAAGGGGGGGCCGGGAGTTTTGGTGGGGGGGCAACAACCAAATTGAGGATTGAATTTCCTTGTGTTGTGAATAGGTTAGTCCCAAATTATTTCAACTGACATTTCCCACAGGGGGGGCAACAGGGGGGGCAGAGAACCCCACAGGGGGGGCAGCTGCCCCCCCTTGCCCCCCCTTGGCTACGCCACTGCATTCACTTGACTGGACTAAGTAATGTCATACTATTTTAAGCATGTTTCTAGTTACAAAAGACTATGAATATTATGATACCATCAATACAATTGATGCCTAATTCTTCAAAAAGGGACTATTTACCGTGAATTTGGCTTTAGTTTCGTCAAGTTTTTCTCGAATTCGGATGTGTGTGATGACAATAATTTGCACCGAAAATGCAACATGTCATGAAGTCACAGCTAATATTAGATAATATTATTCGCATAATATGCCTTTTTATTTTACAATTTCATGGCAAATGTGTTTGAAATGTGTGATTATAATCATGAAAAGAGCTCATTTACATCGTGCTATTACGAGGTCAACTATGACTGCAAAGCCGTATCGCTACGGATGAGTACTTCCGGGTCGCTTTGCTGGGTTAGAAAAGGAACGACTTTTCGTGTGCTTGCATACTGGCTGTAGACGGTCATGAATATACAATGAATAATCATATCAATGAATATACGTCATTTGTGAAGTCGAAAATGAAAAGTACCAGACCATAGTGGACACGAACGGCCGTAATCTTTGAATTTCCGTTGATTTCAATGTTATGTCGGAGTGTTTTACCTAATTTCATACTGACACGACCTGAGTGATAATCAAACGGTCCCCGAACGATGCCCTGGCGCTGTTGAAGTCAGAAATATCATCGTTCCCTACAGTCCGAGCGTTCCCACATCGAATTTCACCTAGAATATTCGTCACACGAACCTATGTCCGCCATCGTCTGAATATCGAAAAGGCCCTCTGGAGAGTCAAGGGGACAACATTTTTTTTCTACGCATGCGTCCGATCGCTTTGGATTTGTCCACTAAAATTTTGGACAAATGCCTAATGAGTATGTGCTGCATGGCAAGTGACACAACTTCTTGTAATGCGCTAATCAACCGTAGATCTAACCCCCGGGCTCCGGCCAGTTTGGGGGTGGAAAAGCCCAATCAGGAAAAGTTCACGGAAAAGATTCAGGCGTTGACGGTTCAATGGTATATCACAGATAGGCAAAGTGGGTATATCCAGTGACAGTTGTATATCCCTTGGTATATAATATTTAATTTTGACTAAAGCAGCCGACAATGCATTGATTGATGATAACATCCAGAAGTGGTTTGATGTGATAATAATGCCGCCATGAGGATCGAGCCGTGTAGCGAGGGCCACGCCGAACTATGATCGAGAGTGACCAATATGGTGGTATATGTGTGGGAAAACCCCGCTACCGTGAGCGAGGCGATTCCACTGACCGCTACGCGTTGCTTTCGCAAACGGAATAAATCGCAATAACACAATATTTATAGTTTAAGATTGTTGGATATCCAATTTATAGTTTTAGCTTGTGCCTCCTTGTTTTTACCTCCCCGACCACCAACCCCCTGAGTGCTTTGGCATACAATTATATTTCAATATCATTTCAATAGTGTCAAATATTGCGATTTATTCCGTTCCAAAACAACGCGTTGCTTTGAAAAACAACACGTGGTCAAAAGCCGTAATCTTATTGGCTCTTATTGCTTTCATCAGTGGAGCGCTCCACGGAGCGGTCAGTGGAATCGCCTCGCTCACGGTAGCGGGGTTTTCCCACACATATACCACCATAGACCAATAACGCGCCGCAATGCGGACCACTGGCGCGCGGCGGGCCGGCACATCCAAATGCGCGAATCGGTGGCGTAGCCAGCTTTACACAGGGCCATAGGGAGGGGGAGGGGGAGGGGGTGGACTTATCAGACAGTAAAAAGTCCGAGTTGTATACCGACGAAAGGCATGATGTACAGTCAATAAAACTATAGGGTAGTGCCCACATGTTGTGGCGAATAAAGGGCCTACACTTACTTGCAACAGAGTGACGGTGGAATCCGGGGGCCGACTATACGACCGTAACAGAGCGACAGTAGAATCCGGTGTTTATTTTTTTTTAAATTGAGTGTATTGTTCTGAGCACTTCTCTAGCCCGCCCGGCCTGTGGGCCTAAATGAGACACCGTGCACTTTGCGCCGTGCATATGCTATAACCATCTAATGATTGGAAGCGTAGCAGCATAAAGTATTATGAGAAAATGTGTACATATCTCCTAAGATTCTGGAGATTCGGCGTCTACCATCGGACCGGGCTTTCAGTTGACCTACGCATAGGAGCATCGTCGAAGCGAGAATGTCCCCTGTAACCTTTTTCAAGATCTTTGGCACTGAAATTAAAATGTTGGTTCATTATAGAGGGAATCCACTTTACTCATACGTGCCCGTAATCACCCTTCAAAGGTACAAGACTTGATCGCGTCTATCAATAGTTGTCTGATTGCCTTTCCACATATATTTCGACATGAATATTGCGTCTCCCAATTCGTTTATTAAAGCTAGCTAAATTTGGTACAAGAACTAACTATCTCTGAATGTATTTTAAACAAAGTGTGCAAAGGAGAAATGGTTGGGCACACTGGTAAAATGGTTTTACAACAAGTGTTGCTATCATTATCAAAGTGAACTCAACTTCAATCACTTATTTATCGAGCAATAATATATAATTTGTTTTACGCATTTTAATTTGTTTAGATTATAAAGTTAAATAAATCCAGAGATAAATGATAGATAGAAAAATAGATTAAAAAAATAATAGAAAAAAACTATAAAAGCATTGGCGGCCTTTATAAATTATAAAACTTGACATAAAAATGATGTTACATACATCCACAATCATGTTTGTTTTTGTTTTTTTTAAAACAAAAAAATAGAAAACAACAACGAATACACGGAGATTCGAACCCGTGATTGCCGATTGCAAACGATATGGCCAACGTATGCACGCCACAGAGATCGACGAGTGTAATTGTGTCAGTTTTATTATTTAACCATTGATTCTTTTATTTATAATGAACGGATTTTTATCGTGCCATTTTGGACATTTTAAACCATATTTATATGTTACTCTCGCACAAAATGTGTTTGTAATGTGATTATACTCCTTATTTTGGAAAGAATGGTAAAAACGTTGACATTTCGAACACAATAAATGGCATCTTGTATACTGTTTATACGGTCGCTCGACTGAACGTTGTGTGACCTGTTGCATTGCATTATTCATGTTACGATCTGTTTATGTATGCTTTTGTTATACTTCTCAATCGCTCATCGCCAACTCTGTACAAGAAACTTCATGCGCTGTCCCAACGCTGTCGTTAGAGAACAATAGAAAAGTCCCCTCGACTCTTCGAGGCGACCTTTGACTGGGTTCACGGGGTTAATCATATTAATGAGCAAATATGCAAATGAGCTAAGTGTCCCCTCCTATTATATATACTCCTTGGTATAGATCACAACACTGTTCCAACAATTACGCACATGACCGCTCTCGAGGCTAACGCGTAAAGGTGATGTCATAGTTCATCGCATCGCTAATAGTTAACCTGATAATCAGGGTGGTGTTTAAGCAGTCAGAATATAGAATAAGTTGGGCATTTTCACACACCAAAACCTATACAATGTTAAGTTAGGCATTATTTAACAACGCCAATGATCCATAAACGCCAGTGATGTTGAATTGAAATACTTTTCTGGATTTTGTTTAATTGGCTCATATAGATGTACAAGGTGTATTTAACTTTTGACCCCCCCCCCCCCCAAGAATTTTGTAGAGCGTACCCGTGTTTATTGGGCGTCCACTCGTTATTCCGAAGGGTCATTATTCCGAAATAACTGTTGGGGTTATTATTCCGAAAGGCCGTTATTCCGAAAATGCATAGTCGTTATTCATAATTGGCGATTTCAGGCTAAAGAGGGAGACATACTCGATGTGACGTCACTAATCATAACGAAAGCGACGCCAACGATGGTAAATTACGTCGCACGACACCAATGTTTACGTAATTTACCATCGTTGGCCTCGCTTTCGTTATGATTAGTGACGTCACATCGAGTATGTCTCCCTCTTAAGACTTGAAATCGCCAATTTTGAATAACGTCTATTATTAAGGCTCGTTATTTCGAAATAATCCAAAAACTACGGTTTTATGTACATACTCTCCCACCAATGTGGCAAGTGAAGATAAGGTAAGAGACTACTATGACGAGCTGAAAGAAACTACCAAATCAGTACCGGCCCATAATTTCCTGACAGTAATTGGGGACTTTAATGCCCGGATTGGTAACGACATTGCTCCTTTTGCCTACCACGAAACCACAAACAGGAACGGGGAAATATTGGAGGAGTTTGCAATGGAAAATAACCTAGTTATTACAAATACCAGATTCCAAAAGAAAGTAACAAAACTATGGATCTGTATTCTACCAAGTGGATTCAGAGTACAACTTGACTACATCCTGATCAGAAAGAAATGGCAAAATAGTATTCTGAACACAGAAGCCTACAATTCGTTTGCAAGTATTGGATCCGATCATAGAATAGTGACCTCAAAGATTAGATTAAGCCTACGAGCAAACATCAAAACCAAGCCAAAGAAAGTGAAATACAACTGGAATAAGCTTGTCCAAGATTCAGAACTGCAAGATCAATATTCTGTCGAAGTCAGAAACAAATACACACTACTAAATGACACCTGTGATGACAATCCAACAGTGAGATATGGAAACTTTATCACAGCAAATCAAGAAACTGCCGAGAAACTACTACCAAAAATATGTAAGAAGAGGCAAAAGGCATTGTGTTATAGTAGAAAAGTAGAAACTGCCAGAAAGAAGCTAAGGCATACATATGAAAAACATGTCACAAACGACAGTAAAGAGTCTGCACAAGAGTTTGAAGCAGGTAAACGAGAACTCGACCAAGCCTATGATGAAGTCAATTCTGAATACCTGGACAAGAAATTAAAAGAAGTGGAAAAGGCAACCCTAAACATGCAACACAGATTATCTTGGGAGCTCATTAACGAAGTAAGTGGAAGGAAAACCTCTAGGAATGGTATCCTCAAAGGAAAGTCAAAGGAAGAACGTGTCAATAATTGGTACTGCCACTTCCAACAACTCCTAGGAAATCCACCGGGTAGTGACTGATAAAGATGAAGACATCCCAAAGATTTTCGAAGAACTACCAATTAAGTGTACTGCCTTCAATAACACTGAGTACCAAAAAGCCAAGAAATCTATCAAGGAGGGGAAAAGTTTTGGAGAGGACAACATTCCACCTGAACTCCTGACAAGATGCAATCTTGATGATTTAATACTGGATATCTGTAATAAGGCCCTCCTAGAAAAACAAAAACCTGACCATGGTGGGCAATATTGAACCTGATACCAGTCCCAAAATCTGGTGACCTAAGTCAAGCAGGAAACTACAGAGGCATATGTCTGAACTCTATTGTGGCCAAGACATATATATAACAGAATGATTCTCAACAGAATAAGACCTCACCTAGATGAATTACTTCGAACTAACCAGAATGGCTTCCGCGAGGGAAGAGGCACTACCTTACACATTCTTGGACTCAGGAGAATCATCGAAGGTATACATTCCAATAATCTCTCTGCAGTCATAACATTCATTGATTTCAAAAAGGCATTCGACACCATACATCGTGGGAAAATGATCAAGATACTCAAAGCATACGGTGTCCCACAGGTTATAACAGATGCAATTGATGAAACTTACAGAAACACAAGAGCCAAAGTCATATCACCTGATGGCGACACGAAACTGTTCGACATACTAGCAGGAGTATTCCAAGGAGATACCCTTTCCCCCTACCTATTCATAATCATCCTTGATTACTGCTTAAGAATAGCTATCAGTGGGAGAGAAGAGGAACTAGGATTCACCCTCAAGCCTAGACAAAGTCGAAGAATAGGGCCAAAGAACGTCACTGATCTTGACTTTGCAGATGACATAGCGTTACTTTCTGACACTAAGGAGCAGGCACAGAAGTTGCTGAAATATGTTGAGGAAGCAGCACTCAAAACTGGGCTCCACATGAATGCCAAGAAAACCAAATGCATGGTATTCCACCAAGCACAAGCGGTACAGCTAAAAACCTCTGATGGAAGTAACCTAGACAACGTAGAGGACTTCAAGTACCTGGGAGCTTGGGTTGGTAGTAGCCAGCATGACATAAAAGTACGTAAAGCACTTGCTTGGAAGGCCTGCAATGCTCTGAACAAAGTGTGGAAATCCAGCCTCTGTCGAAAAATCAAAATCAGACTTTTCCAAGCTACTGTTCAAAGTGTTCTACTGTATGGAGCTGAGACATGGACCATCACCAACAGACTGAATAAATCTCTAGATGGATGCTACACTAGAATGCTGAGAACTGCACTCAACATTAGTTGGAAAGATAAGGTACCAAACAAAGACATGTATGGAAACTTACAAAAGGTATCAGAAAACATCACAGATCGAAGGATGAGATTTGCAGGACATTGCATGAGAAGAGAAAATGAGATTGTATCCGACCTGCTGCTATGGAGACCCAAACACGGACACACATCTGTCGGCCGCCCAGCCTTAACATACTTGGACAACTTGGCGAAAGACACAGGACTGACGAATGATGAGGAGATGAAAGCATGCATGAGGGACAGAGTAGTTTGGCGAGCCATCACGAAGACCGTTCGAGAACGACATAAGTAGTAGTAGTAGTAAGTAAGTATTTCGAAAAAGCAATAAGGGTCATAATTCCGAAGGGGCATTATTCCGAAGTAATTGTAAGGGTCGTTATTTCGAAGGGTCATTATTCCGTAAACAAAGGAAATAAAATGAGATCATGACTATTGAAGCAAATGATAAAATGATATTTTAGACAAGAAAGAAACTGTGAATGATAGGTTTATTTTAATGCAAGCGCAAGTTGACATGAAAATAGCGGTCATGCTCCATGTGATATTGACTAATGTCATGCTTCCGTTATTTATAAAATGTACCATAACTTTGTTATACAGCGTGACCCTGATCGCTTCTGATGATAGAGCCTTTCAGAAGTAGATTGTGGCTTTCTGAGCCATGTCCGTTGCAAATTTTGTCGAAGTCTCGCAATTTAGTGTTAAGCATACTGTTAAAATGTTATCACATTTTAATTGGAAAGCCCAGCTTAATGCTCCTCCAGGTAATTTTTAACTGGGGGAGATATTTATGAATGAAAAACATTGATAGAACTAGAGCGGTTCTCGGGTTTCGCGGTTTTCGAGTTTCGCGGTTGATGGGGTTTAGCAGTGTCAGATGTAGTGGTTATCAATAGAGCAGTTATTGACATTGTATTGGTTTTAACATGATATGTTAGGATCTGACCAGAACCATGGAGGACGGGCGGAGAGTGATGGTATGAAAATGAAATGATTATGAAGTGGTTTGGATTTATTGTGTGGGAGATAATATTTGAAACCCGTTTATTTGTTCTAAAGGGTTTGCTTTGTATTTGATTCAACCATAAGAATGAATTGCTGACAGAGCTGCTGTTGGTGTTTGATGTGGCCTGGAGATTGTATTTAGGTGCGAAGGTAAAAAGTTTGATTTGATTAATGTACTTTCCGGTTGCAACCTTCGCCCTAGGGGACCTAGGACTTAGCGGTGACCATGCGGGTAAGAAAATGTTGCCTTTCTACGCAGGGACCAGATTCAGTACTCATTAGTGGTATATCATTACGTTTTGTCACCAATACAATTGTAGCAGGGAGGTGTAGGTAATATAACATCTCTCTGATTGTAGCATGTAATTTATATAGACATGCTTGTCTATTAATTAGCAAGAGTTGAAATGCAAATTCCATTTAAATGGAATGGGGCTGGTGAAAGTTTGAGTGAAGTGCACATTTAAACACACTTGTACACAAAATGCACAATATACAAAGAAGAATAGGCAGTAGAAACAGTAATGTAATAATCTTTACATAAACAGTTTATTAAGATGAACATGGGTCCATCCACGAAGTTGCGTACACAAGGTGTGACATGATAGTCAAATTTAGTTGCCTGATTGAATTCCAAAACATCATTTTGAACTAACAATCCTCACAATCACGAGGGCCGACTTGGCTATCTTATTCGTTATGCCATCACCGGCGAGAGATGAACGAAACTGATTAGAGCATGCGCATTGTGTTCTTTCAACATCGATCAGCTGATCGCCCGGCGGCATATGATATTATTGTTTACATCGTAAAACAAGGCAATATACACACATGCGCTTTTGAACGGAATAGCCGCGATCGATTAAAATTAATAATTTTGTAAATTCGTCTTTGTATACCGACAGTCCAGGCAAACGCTAATTGAAAACTTGGCTTAAAATTTCTTTAAACTGCATAAAGAGGCAATTAAAAGCTTTGCGGTAAAATGGGTTTTGCTTTCAATTGACAGCGAATACGTATAATTCGGCAGTCTCGCGATTGAGGTGAGTGGTGGTGCGCCTAACAAGCGACCTCCTCATCTCTCTGTCTTGTTTGTCTATTTTAACTGTTTTTGGTGATGGAACTACTTTAATTTTTATACTGACACGTTTGTTATCACTCCTGGAATCTTCTGAACATTTTATGGATTTTAATGTGGATTTATCTTCAGGAAATCAGTGAAAATGTATCTGAAATCTTCTCATCTTTTTGGAATAATACACAATGCTAACTACTACATGTAGTACTACACTTGCTTTGCCTTGGACTATACCCTTGAGTGGAGCCACTTGTCACCCTGGATTATATCTCCACTTGATACTCTTGACTGTTTGTATATATTATGTGTGATCATGAACTATAAGCTACTGGGACATAATGGCATTATTAATGATCACCTTGATTTTTATTATAGTGTCTGGATCGCTTGTTGACAACTCCACTCTACAACCTACTGTAACCTGTGCATATACATTTAAACCCAGACAGTGTTTTAAACATAAGAGTTATTTGAAAACCAGAGTTTCGTATTATGACAATTCATCTTCAACTTTCCAACTACAATTATTGATATCTGGTGATATCAATCCCAATCCTGGACCTGAAATTGAAAATGACTTAAGATATGCAACAACCTACTCAACTCCTAACTCTATTTCCTATCATCGTGATGAACTTCAGAAATTTAAGTGTGCCCCACAACAACATGCTTTGTCTCCTTCTCTCCTGGATCATATCACATCTCTTGGAATTTTTCAGAGCCTTGAGTGTAAACATCGCCGTAAACATAGAGGTAAAAAAGGTGGAAGTCGTAGACTAAAACATTTGCTGAAAGTAAAGGATATTCCTGCTCCATCCACAAATACAACTTCTTCAACATCATCTTCATCGCATTTTTCACCTGAACCGAGACTAATTGATAACTCTCATATAAATCGCGATAACATCTCTGCTAATTTCACCAATCTCTGTGTTCTCAACACACAATCCGTTTGTAACAAGACCGCTGTAGTTTGTGACTACATACTGGAACATGACTTTGATATTATTGCCCTTACGGAAACTTGGTTGTCAAACTCCGACAAACATAAACAAACCGTTGGAGAGTTGACACTACCTGGATATAACTTTTTCCATGTCCCTCGTCCAATTCGAACAGGAGGGGGTGTTGGTATTATTCACAAAGAGTCCATAACCAGAGTTGCCAGCAGCCTATTCCAAGCAACATCATTTGAAAGTCTCTGCTGTGACCTTACTTTTAAAGGTGATATATTACCACTTAAAATTGTCATTTTATATAGACCCGGGTACAGCAAGAAGCACCGTGTAACACCGAGGGTATTCTTCGAGGAATTTTCTGCATATGTTTCATCATTATCAACATCGGTTTGTAAACTCTTGATAGTCGGAGACTTCAATTTTCATTGGGATATACCATCTGACCCTGATGTCATCCGCCTCGCTGATATTCTTTCATCTTCAAATTTAACCCAGTTTGTACGCGATCCTACCCATATTGATGGACATACTTTAGACCTTGTTATTTCGCGTTCAGATGATGATATCGTTGATTCTGTGACTGTTCCATTTTTGTTTACTGATCACGCCGTTATTCATTGCCAGCTTGCTTTACAAAAACCTAAATTTGTAAGGAAAGTTATTTCTTATCGCAAATGGAAATCCATCAACAAGGATAATTTTACGAAGGATTTACAACTAAGTAAATTGATAAGCAGCTCATCAGATCTTGGCACCTTAGTTGATGAATACGACACTATTCTTCGCAATATTCTTGACAAGCACGCACCTTTAAAACATAGATCCATTACTATTCGCCCCTCTAATCCATGGTATACTCCTGAAATTGATACGGCCAAAAAACTTCGCAAAAAACTTGAGCGAAGATGGAGAAAAACCAATCTGGAGATAGACAGACAGCTATTCAAATCACAGCGCATGGTTGTTGTTAATATGATAAATGATGCCAAATCCAAATACTACGAAGACAAAATATTGCAATGTCAAAGCCAAAAGGAAATTTTCAAAGTTGTCGAGAGTCTCTTACACCAGAAAGGCAATGTCAAGCTACCCTCACACGCTTGTCAAAAGGAACTTGCACATCGATTCAATGATTATTTTGTCTCCAAAATTTCTAAAATACGTCGTGATCTTGATACCATTGCTTCAACTGCTCCTGTTCTGCCTACTGAGAATAATGTTGCTACATTCATGATGTCTTTTACGCCTGCCACTGATGATGAAATATATAAGCTTGTGTCGTCTTCACCTTCTAAGTCGTGTACATTGGACCCAATTCCAACATGGATGTTGAAAGATCACATCAACATCATGGTGCCCGTCATTACTAAGATTGTAAATCTCTCTCTTGAAAATGCAACATTTCCGGACTATTTTAAAAATGCACTTGTTTCTCCACTCATAAAGAAGCCTTCCTTGGATGCAGACATTTTGAAAAACTTTCGTCCTGTGTCCAATCTACATTTTGTATCAAAAATTGTTGAAAAAGTTGTAGCACATCGTCTTGCTGCTCATTTATGTCTAAACAACTTATATGAACAACATCAATCAGCATACAGAAAATATCATGGTACAGAGACCGCTCTTCTTAAAGTACACAATGACATTTTACGTGAATTGGATGGTAAACGTGGCATTTTTCTCATTCTTCTCGACCTCTCTGCCGCCTTCGACACCATTGACCATGATATTCTGTTCAGGCGTCTTGAGTCAATTGGTGTCAAGGATTCAGCTCTGAAATGGTTTCAGTCCTACCTCAAAAACAGAACTCAAGCAGTAAACATAAATGGAACTATTTCTACACATGTTCCGCTAAAATATGGCGTTCCTCAAGGATCTGTGCTTGGACCTATACTATTCACCATCTATTCCTCTCCCATTGCTAGCATTGCTCGCAAACACGGATTAAATGTTCATTCTTACGCGGACGATACACAACTATATGTGCCTTTTAATTTAAATGATCGTAATGATGAAATGTCGGCCCGTCAACGCGCAGAAGCTTGTATTTTAGAAATCAAGTCGTGGATGTCTGTAAACAAGCTGAAATTGAATGATGATAAGACAGAGTTTTTAATTATGACCTCCAGATTCAATCAACGTAAAATAATTGATCATCATATCAATATCGACACTTCTTCTGTTCTTGCTTCAAAATCTGCTCGGAACTTAGGAATTGTGTTTGATAATAATCTATGTATGGATGTTCAAGTTCGACGGATATGCCAATCAGTGTATTATCATATACGGAATGTCAATAGTATAAGGAAAATGTTAACATTTGAAACCGCAGCTACTATTGTCCATGCTCTTATAACTTCTCGTATTGACAATGGCAATTCTCTTCTTTTTGGCATCACTGATCACTTACTTCACAAACTACAACTTGCTCAAAATGCAGCTGCTCGCGTTCTCACAAAGACAAGGAAATTCGATCATATCACTCCAATATTGAAAGATCTCCACTGGCTTCCTGTTCGCGAAAGAATTCATTTTAAACTTCTTCTTTTAACTTGGAAAGCTTTGCATGGCACTTCACCAACATATATTGCTAATCTTCTTGTACCATATCATCCAAAACGTACTCTCCGGTCCACTGATAAACTTTTACTTGTTGTTCCACGGACTACTTCTTCATTTGGAGATCGCGCATTTTCGGTTGCTGCACCAACTCTCTGGAACTCACTACCGTATAATTTAAGATGCTGTGATTCACTTGACTCTTTTAAGAACTTGTTAAAAACAAGATTATTTGACTCAGTTTATAATTGATTTCTTTGTATTATACATATGTACATGTATATGCACATCATCCTTGTTTATGTATTTTTCATGTTAATTTGTATTTTTGTTTTATATGTTTGCGCCTCGGAATAGTTTTACCTAGATTGACGGCGCATTATAAATGCCATTATTATTATTATTATTATTATTATTATTGAATGACTGAGATTAGTTTTCGTAGTCGATTGAAAACAGATATTTTGCCCGTAATTTGATCAGCATGGATATTAACATAATGTAATCTTAACTCTAGTGTGATTATTTTTGTCAAAGATTCGATCATTCATCTTTATTTATTTGTTTTGTTACTGCCATTCACTTGCACTTTAGTTTACACTACATTTTTTTTAATTCTAGGCTTGACCGACAAATATCAAAATTTGAAAAATTAGCCCAAATACCATTATTTGGTTAAGTAATTCAATGTTTGTGGGTACATATGAGATCGATGATACAAAAAACTCAAGCGGCAATCAATTTGGCGACAAAAAAGTCATTCGCATAGAAATCATAACAATTTTTTTTTTAATTCTAGACTTGACCGACAAATATCAAAATTTGAAAAATGAGCCCAAATACCATTATTTGGTTAAATAATTCAATTTTGTTTGGGTACGTATGAGATCGATGATACAAAAAAAGTCAAGTCGCAATCAATTTGACGACAAAAAAAGTTGTTCGCATAGAAATCATAACATTTTTTTTAAATTCTAGGCTTGACCGACAAATATCAAAATTTGACAAATTAGCCCAAATACCATTATTTGGTTTAAATAATTCCAATTTTTTTTTGGTACGTATGGGATCGACGATGCAAAAAAGTCAAGCCGCAAACAATTTGGCGACAAAAAAGTCATTCGCATAGAAATCATAACGATTTTTTAAAAAAAATTCTAGGCTTGAGCAACAAATATCAAAATTTGAAAAATTAGCCCAAATACCATTATTTGGTTAAATAATTCAATTTTGTTTGGGTACGTATGAGATCGATGATACAAAAAAGTCAAGTCGCAATCAATTTGATGACAAAAAAAGTTGTTCGCATAGAAATCATAACAATATTTTTGTAAATTCCAAGCTTGACCGACAAATATCAAAATTTGAAAAAATAGCGAGATCGATGATACAAAAAACTCAAGCCGCAATCAATTTGGCGACATAAAAATAATTTGCATAGAATTTTTTTTTTAAATTCTAGACTTGACTGACAAATATCAAAATTTGACAAATTAGCCCAAATACCATTATTTGGTTAAATAATTCAATTTTATATTTGGTACGTATGAGATCGATGATGCAAAAAAGTCAAGCCGCAATCAATTTGGCGACAAAAAAGTCATTCGCATAGAAATCATAATTATTATTTTTTAAATTCTAGGCTTGACTGACAAATATCAAAATTTGACAAATTAGCCCAAATACCATTATTTGGTTATTAGAGTAATTCAATTTTTTGGGGTACGCATGAGATCGATGATACAAAAAAAGTCAAGTCGCAATCAATTTGACGATAAAACAGTTGTTCGCATAGAAATCATAACATTTTTTTTTTTTAATTCCAGGCTTGACCGACAAATATCAAAATTTGACAAATTAGCCCAAATACCATTATTTGGTTAAATAATTCAAATTTATTTTTGGTACATATGAGATCGATGATGCAAAAAAGTCAAGCCGCAATCAATTTGACACACACAAAAAGTTGTTTGCATAGAAATCATAACAATTTCTTTAAATTCTAGGCTTGACCGACAAATATCAAAATTTGACAAATTAGCCCAAATACCATTATTTAGCTAAGTAATTCAATTTTTGTGGGTACATATGAGATCGATGATACAAAAAACTCAAGCCGCAATCAATTTGGCGACATAAAAGTAATTTGCATAGAATTTTTTTTTTTAAATTCTAGACTTGACTGACAAATATCAAAATTTGAAAAATTAGCCCAAATACCATTATTTGGTTAAATAATTCAATTTTGTTTGGGTACGTATGAGATCGATGATACAAAAAAGTCAAGTCGCAATCAATTTGACGACAAAAAAAGTTGTTCGCATAGAAATCATAACAATATTTTTTTTAAATTCCAAGCTTGACCGACAAATATCAAAATTTGAAAAAATAGACCAAATACCATTATTTGGTTAAATAATTCAATTTTATTTTTGGTACGTATGAGATCGATGATGCAAAAGTCAAGCCGCAATCAATTTGGCGACAAAAAAGTCATTGACATAGAAATCATAATTTATTTATTTTTAAATTCTAGGCTTGACTGACAAATATCAAAATTTGAAAAATTAGCCCAAATACCATTATTTGGTTATTAAAGTAATTCAATTATTTGGGGTACGCATGAGATCGATGATGCAAAAAAGTCAAGCCGCAATGAATTTGGCGACAAAAAATGTCATTCGCATAGAAATCATTTTTTTCTTTTAATTCTAGGCTTGACTGACAAATATCAAAATTTGAAAAATTCGCCCAAATACCATTATTTGGTTAAATAATTCAATTTTGTTTGGGTACGTATGAGATCGATGATACAAAAAAGTCAAGTCGCAATCAATTTGACACACAAAAAAAGTTGTTCGCATAGAAATCATAACAATTTTTTTTTAAATTCCAGGCTTGACCGACAAATATCAAAATTTGATAAATTAGCCCAAATACCATTATTTGGTTAAATAATTCAATTTTATTTTTGCTACGTATGAGATCGATGATGCAAAAAAGTCAAGCCGCAATCAATTTGGCGACAAAAAAGTCATTCGCATAGAAATCATAAATTTTCTTTTTCAATTCTAGGCTTGACTTAATATCAAAATTTGAAAAATTAGCCCAAATACCATTATTTGGTTATTAAAGTAATTTCAATTTTTTGGGGTACGTTTGAGATCGATGATACAAAAAAGTCAAGCCGGAATCAATTTGACCACAAAAAAGTAATTCGCATAGAAATCAAAACAATTTTTTTTTTAATTCTAGGCTTGACCGACAAATATCAAAATTTGAAAAAAAATTAACCCAAATACCATTATTTGGTTAAATAATTCAATTTTTTTGGTACATATGAGATCGATGATGCAAAAAAGTCAAGCCGCAATCAATTTGGCGACAAAAAAAGTCATTCGCATAGAAATCATAACGATTTATTTTTAAATTCTAAGCTTGACCGACAAATATCAACATTTGAAAAAATAGCCCAAATACCATTATTTGGTTAAATAATTCATTTTTGGGGGGTACATGAGATCGATGATACAAAAAAAAGTCAAGCCGCAATCAATTTCATGACAAAAATGTCTTTCGTATAGAAATCATGAGCATTTAAAAAAAAAAATTAAGTAGGCCTGAGTCTGACCGACAAATGTCAAAATTTGGAAAATGGACGCAAATATCATTAATGTTTGGATAATTTATTTTTTTATTTTTAAAGAACCGATCATTTCTATGTGCGAGTCGATAATATATTCAATTAAAAGGTATAGCCTATTATAATGCTAGGGATGTTCATATCATTGACTTCAGAGGGCGACATTTTTTTGAAAATAAGTTGACCAAAATATGTAGAAAACTCCATGTTTACCTAGATGAATACAGCGATGTAGTACGATGTGGCTAGAATGTATTCACTGATGTCTATATAACCCCGCACAAGCAACTAAAAATCATGAAAGTAAACCGCTTTTTACCTAAAATGGTTTAAAAATGTGCATGATTTGCCCATAGTTCTTTACGAACTAACGATGTGGCCAAATTTGGCAATGATTTTGAATAGATTACATCCCCCAGTCTTCAATATTACCGTATGGTGTAATACTAGCATGTATTACAATGGTATAACTAAAACCGCGGCGACAAGTTTTTTTTGTTTGTTATGTAAACATAACATAATTATGTAAATGTCCACGCTCTTTCCATGTACTAATGAATAATGGGCCCAGCGTGATTCAGTGAAAAAGGCATCCAATTGTTACGTAAACATCAAACAATTGATTATCTATACAGCAAAGATTCGCCCTCATACATCAAGTATGGTGTGACGTAGCAAGTATTACAATGGTATAACTAAAACCGCGACAAGTCGGGGGACTCTGTTTGTTATGTAAACATCAAACAAAAATAGCAACGCTCATACACCCCGGGAAAAAGGGGGGTGTACTCAGATTTGGTTTGGTCGGGGGTGTGCCGCTGGAGAATCAAATCCCCTACCCATTTCTAAGGGTGATTTTGGATAGACCCATGTCTAAGGATTTTTCAGTTGAAAAGCCTACCCATGGCTAAGGATGTCTCATGAAAAACGACCCACTGGAGCGGCACCTCCCCGTATGCCTTACATACGTGAGTACCACCCCCGAGCATGCATCGTTGTATTTTACTAAGAAAAATATGCTTCTCAAGGCAAAAAAATAGTTTTACTCCTATGAGGCAGATTAACCCCAACTTTGAACTCGTCCAAGTTATTTGCGATTTGTACATGCTCACAAAATCCGGAATCCATTGATGGATTAATAAAGACGAAATCGCAAACACAATTTTTTTCTGAGGCAATCTCTAGGGGTGGTACATAGCCTAGCGGTGAACAAAATTCAACAAACTCAATTGCGCGTAGTGGCGTTTGGGATGGGGGGATTCATATAGTTTTAGCTTCATGCTCTATTACGCTTGAACTCTTTCCGCCCACACACATGAGTAGTAAACCACGACAAAACAAAATTACGCCCCTTGATTGGAAAAACGGTGATCCACGCTTGCGATCAGCGACGGAGCGCATGGAGTATATAAAACATTATGGTGATATACGGGGGGTACAACAACTAGAATCGCCGCCATTTTCTTTGATGTGACGATGTCGGAATAGAAAATAAAATCCCTATCGCGGGAACATTATCCCTCATAATTCTCCAAATAACCAGTCACTCGAACTCAGCCGAGGTAAATACTGTACCAATATCGTGTCCACAAATCTTACTAATTCAAGCTGTATTTTTCGAGATATTTCGCACACAAACTTCGATTTGAAAATCTTAGGATGCCGGTACCCGTCCTCCAATTACTTTCGCACATTTGATATCTTCACCGAGAATGGACTTAAGATGCCGTGCTTTCTTCGGTTTATCTGATACGGGTGGCCACGGTAAGCCGTCATGGTAGCAATAGCAAGGAGATAGCTACACACATGATACAGTCGGGCCTTTCTATTTTTTTCTGCTGTAGGCTACAACATGTTGACGTGGATGATCCATTCTATCCGCTGGTGATCCCTGATTGTTTCATGCGTTGACCTAGACATGCTAGAGGTCTAGTTAAAAACTACTTTTCGCATCATAATTACGTGAATAAATTCGTTCATTAATGTGAACAAAGTTCGTCTCATTATGAGAATAACTCGTAGTTCGCATCATTAGAAAGTAACTGTCTCCTGCAATTACCCATACGTTGGCCTATTTGTTACGCTCTGCCGACAATGTGAAATGCAATTAAAAACATAATATTATAGGCTTCAAATATGTTAAATACTACTCAGATACTCGCCATTAAATGACGTTCCGGTGCTTTATTTGCGAAACAAAAAGACCACACATTGCAGAAAGTTAAAAAGTGAAACATACTAAACTATTAGCACATTTTTTCGAAACATTTGAAGAAAATGTAAAAGATTTTGGCTTTGAAATCTTTTACAAAAACATTGCAAAATTGCAGAAACACGAAATTACAGAAATTGTTTGTCATCTAAATTTCAAAGAGTTAGCATTTTCCCCTTCAAAATCCGTGATTTTGAAATACCCTGAGTATTTTCATGATAAAAAAACGCCTAGCCCCGAGACTTGAAGAGCCTTCTGGAAAGGTCCGTCCGCAGGAACCTGCAGCTATTCTTATATAAAGGTTGCAAAGCTCTAACATTTTGCTGATTGGATTCCCACCAAATCGCTGTAGAAAGGTTGTAGAATACGGTGTCAAAAGGTCAACACCCAAACTGAAACGTAATATTATCAATCTGTCCGTAAACTCACAAAGGCAAAAGAAGCGAGTATTCACCCAGATTCGAACCCGCAAACTCATCCCACATTGAGTAAGTCTACGATGTAAAAAAACTATGATAATATTCTTCAAATTCTGAATTGTATGATAAAAATCCCTTAGTGATTGCAAACGTGCAAGGTGCAATCTCAAGACAATACTGCGACGCAGGTGTTTATTTCAGGCGCTTTCAGCTTTGCGGTATTATGTACATTATAAAAACACAGTAGTGTGTAAAAGTTATATGAAATAACATGCAGAACTTAACTGGGTGTTTTCTAAAATATCTAATGATTAGGTTACTCAAATTAGTGTTCATAAGCTCAGCACATCCGTTTCAAAACAACAAAATGTGTGGGTTTTCCTGCTTAGCAGTGACATAACTAATAAAAGGATTTTTTTTGGGGGGGGCAAGGGCTGGATCGGAAGGGCATAATTTACTAATTGTGTCAAATACGAGCCCGCCCGTACATGTGTTTGGTGGGTTTTCCTGTACATCATAACAGTTTTCAAGTACACGGTAAGTGTACAAATGTCCATGGTCAACCTTCAACCTCGTGTGACGTGCATCCATTAAGCCTTCTATACATGATGCAGAAAACTTGATTAAGATCCGTTTGAAGTAACATGCTCAACAGTGGCACCTCGATGGTTTAAGAAGTCGCTTACATGGAGACATAAAACCTCACAGAGGAGCAGGCGAGTTTCTTTCGATGTTAAATGCCATAAGCTTTTGTTTAAACAAGGTCATTGATATTAAAGCATTTCCTGTGTCTTATTACATAACAGTTCAAGACTACTCCAGAAGAGGGTTCTTCTTAACAATTTCCAACAGTAATATTTAAAACCTTTCCAAGTCTTATTTCACGAATTACTGAACCCAATAACAGTCATACTTGTACTTTGTAATGCATTTCTCATGGTGATTCCAAATATTGTGATGAAGTTTGACATTTTTTTAAACATTTTGTGAACTTTTTAAACTGCCGTCTGCATACGACCTGAGACGAATATACCTGAAGGGATAAGAAGCTCTATTCATTCCTGTTATGTGCAGCGGTGCAAGTCTAACACGGTTATTGTTATGCTTAATGCCAATCGATTATCATCATTCAGTTAAATTTGTAGCACGACCTCAGTATGTGAGTTACCGCGCTATTTCAAATGTAGTGTTATCCACACGTGTGTTACTATCTTCTTAACAACCTGAACACACTGTAGTATCGGACGGTCACCGACATACAGACTGTGATAGATTTCTTAAATAATTACGCATTTATATTGCTAGAATTATGGTATTTCATAAGAAGTATGCCAATTAAAACCTACTAGAGCCACAGTTCAATACATAAACAATGTATTATGATATTCAAAGTGCATGGTTTGTTCTTAGATTTGATATGAATTAAATACAAATATTCAGATGTGGTTGAGCTGATACACTTATCTGTTGATGTATAAAAATACCAAATTTGTTGTGTTTCAATTCACATTAAATCATAATTCTAAACACAAATCATGAACTTTGAATATCATAATACATTGTTTATGGGTTGAAGTAGGGCACTATTAGGTTTTAATTTGCATACTTTTTCTGAAATACCATAATTCTAGCAATATAAATGCGTAATCATTTTAGAAATCTATCACAGTCTGTATGCGCAATCATCATGATCATGGTATAAACCGAGAAGTGAGAGCAAGACAAATCGACGCATGCGTGTGCATGCGCACAGCCTGTTTTGTAGGTTCTGCTTGGGTTGGTTTGAGAACAATGCCGTGCAAGACCTGGTTCGTATATATAATTGAATGGCAATACACGGAGCTGCCTATCCCTTCAGGTATATTCGTTTCAGATACGACTGCCGCTTGGAAAGCGTTAAGTTTGGAATATCCGTTAGAGGATTGTTTGAGAATGTATGAATCGATCTTCATGACCCGAGTGTGACGTAAGACTTGGGCCCATCATCAAAAGCTCAACTTCAAATTTGTTTTTCTTAATTTGTCTTAGAGGGCGTTAAAGAATTACTCTTCTTAAAGTTCTCTTCAGATATATCTTATCTTTTATGATATAGTTCCCTGTAGTTTAAAAGAGAAGCAAAGCGTAAATAATCAATATTCACAACAAGGTTTTCATTTTCTACCAATTATTTCAAGGAAATATAATATTTCTATACACCTAACACAAAAAGTCCCTGACCAAACATTTAATGAGCAAATTTCTTCTCCGTAGTTTGATTCCTCATTCATAAAAGTCATTGCTTTTAGTTTGTAATTACGCAGTGAAAATGTGTGTGTACAATACAAATCAATGATATGATATCCCATAGAAAACCAATTAGTGCAACCTTTGTCGTTAGTCGTGGTTATTAAAATCATCATAACTTTAAAAGTATCCATTCGATTTGTATGAATGAGGTATCAAACTACGGAGAAGATTTGCGCATTAAATGTATATCTCAGATATTTGGTATCGATTAATGATTTTGGATTAGCCGACATCAAAGCGCCTGACCAGGGACTGTTTGTGATAGGTGTATTTCAACGGACCTCATTTAACACGAAGCCCTGACTACCTACAACTGTCGCCTACAAATCTCAGAGCACCCTTTCTATGTAAGTCTGTTAACAATTGATACTCGGAAACAAAAGTGTGATTAGTTCCCGTTTTGTAATTAAATGTCCGTGTTTCGTAATAGTGATGTTGAATGTCCGTTTGGTTTGTTCCCCTTGAAAACGGGTAAAACCCGTACAATGATATTTTGTCGCACAGCGCAGCCGCAAAAGTGTATAATACAAGTCCGGATGTAGGGAAATTAATATCCCAAATTCTGAAAGAAGAAGAAAAAAAAACGATCAAAAGGGAAATTGTATTTAAAATGTATCAAGATTGTTTATTAAATGATAGGGGGGAACTATTCTTGGTTTCTTCTCTACCCAGACATGCCGGTAAATGTAAATGATCCATTTCAGACGTGTTGAAAGTTCTTAGCTTTTTTAATGGGAAAATATTTAAGTCAAACTGGATTCTGAAAAAGTAAAGCACGTGGAGGGGTCGATGCATATGGGTTAGAGAGATTGGGCTCAATGTCATGAACAGAATCAAGAGGCGTACAATCTAAGTAGCTTTAGTCCATTACCAATATGTAAATTATATACCAATAGGATTTTACCAATAATAGGCATGATAGAGGTTATCCATTAAGCCGTGTCGTACTGGAAAGCAACGGACTACACATTTAAATTGATGCATAACGTCCAATTCATTGCATTAACAGTATTACCAAATAAGTCATAAAATAGGTGTCTTCTTTCTGAAAATCTTAACCGCAGTTTAAATTCCCGACAAGATGGCAGCTAATCAAATACACGGATAACCTCTGTATTGCGTTTGCTTTGGTTATTTAGTGTCGGCCACATGAAACTCTCAGTTATGTTAGCATCAAATTTCCAGACTTTATACAAATGAAAATCTTAAGACTGGTGAACAATTTTAACGAAAATCTGCACCTACTTTCTAGTGAGTGGTATCATAATGTCTGGTGAATATGCCACTCTCAACGGTAAACCATGCTTCTGTAGTATAGAATGTAGATTTTTGATCAATTCCCCGCCTTCACCATGTGCTCCTTTGATGTACCACAGCAGGGAGTTGTTTAGAAACCGCAGTTTATCGAAGTCTTCCACGCTCAATTGATCGGTTTCGTTCTTCAATAGACTTTTAACTAGCATCCGAAGTCCTTGTGCATTGATAGTCATTATATTGGTCTTATATCCAACGTCATGTTGGTATTGTTTTAAGGCGGCCAGATTGCTTCTGATTACAAAATCGTGAGCGTCGATCTCAGCTCCACATTCACTATTCAACAGGATCCCTCCGTTGCCAACAACTGCGCATGTCTTTTTATTGGATAAGTTGATTTCGTCTTTATATTTGAAAATCTGTGAAACTCGATGATTGGATGTCTTAGTGTGATGCAATTTGGTACGATTCAGTTTTAACCTTGTGTAGAAATCTTCGTAGAATCTAAGCATGGTGGCAATGGGTATACCAGGTTTGTACATTTGAATTGCATTCGTTAAACTCAGTCTGGATAGCACCTTCGCCCTGTAGTAATAAGTGAAAAGTATCGAGTCTATTAAAATACGTGGGACGGCATAAATATGATTTTGATTTTGATACCTTATTCCGATAAATCAAGCCATCGGATTTTGGAAGTGATTTTACTATTCCAACAGTGGCGTAATCAGCGGGGGCAGGGGGGCTGAATCCCCCCTCCCCACTTGGAACCCTTTCCCCCCGCTTGCCCCCCCCCCCCCCCCAATGAAATCAAAAAAATTCGCGCGCTACGCTCTATGGCACAAGCTTGTTTAGAGCCGAAATGTAGCTCAATCGTGCAAAAAGTAGGTGTAAAGTCGAAAATTTTCGCAAGCTACGCGCGCATTTCTTGACACTGGAATGGAACCTACCCATTAGGAGTCCCACCCCCATTTCAAGTCACTGTCCCTTCTTGCCCCCCAAATGAAAAAGTCTAGTTACGCCACTGTATTCCAAATTTCAATATTCTAAATAAAGTGTATACATTTTTCCAAAATAAATAAACACCTTTTAAAGCAGATTTATTTAGAATATTAAAATTTGGTATAGTAAAATCACTTCCAAAATCCTATGGCTTGATTTATAACGCAATCAAATACATAAATGTTGAAGTATATTGTTGTGTATTTCTTTAAATATACCCCTGGAAACGAATCGCACTGACGGAAGATTGTGCTATAAATTCATAACCTTTGGTCGATTTTGGACCTTGTCCATTAGGCGCTAGAGGAATACATTCTGACCAATGATGAAACAGCGGGACTTTTATAAATGCTTATATTTACATTTCATAATCAAATAATAATAATAATTCATTATAGCGTGACACGCAACAATGTGTAGGAGGCTGCGTGCTCAATTTTGATATCAACTGGGATTTGTACATTTTTACAATTGTATTACATATATGAACTTACACTTGAAAGGATTCAGAAAAATCAGCCATCTTTGTACATAACAACGTCGATTCAAATATTTTTGTCTACGGCATAGACGACAAGAATTTTACATTAATATTTGGGGAGCATAGAGGTTTTTCGGTCCCACTATAGGGGACACAGGGAGTTATGTACCCGAATGTTCTTTGAAGTCAGTAGAATAACAACTAAAGTACACATCCTTGCCCACGTGGGTGGTTAATTGACCTTTGACCTTGATTTTGGGTAAAAGGTCACATGCATTTCAATGCTGGGCATAAGGCTACTTTCGTGATTTCATGAGGGGTATACAGCAACAATGACTATTGTTAATATTCATCTTAAACTCTGAACTAAATTAAATAAAATAACAAATTCTTCAACACCACTGTGTATCATTCCCTTGAATGAACAGGTAAGATCACGGAGCTTTACAATCACGCCCACCAAGCAGTAGCGTAGCCAGTGGGGGGGCCGGGGGGGCGAGTCGCCCCCCCCCCGGACACCTAAAATGGGGACGGCGAAGCGGGAAAATGGGGACGAGAAGAAGGGGAGAAAAGAGAGAAAGAAGGGGGAAGGAGAGGGAGAAAGAGAAGAGAAAGGGGAAGGAGAGGGAGAAAGAGAAGGGAAAGTGGAAGGAGAGGGAGAAAGAGAAGGGAAAGGGGAAGGAGAGGGGAAAAAGAAGAGAAATGGGGACGAGAATTTGTTCATGTAGTACATTTACTGTGCGATTTTTTTTGGACTGTGCGAAATTTTTTGACCTCACCACCCCCCCCCCCCCCCCCCCCCCAGATACAGGTAAGATCACGGAGCTTTACAATCACGCCCACCAAGCAGTAGCGTAGCCAGTGGGGGGGCCGGGGGGGCGAGTCGCCCCCCCCCGGACACCTAAAATGGGGACGGCGAAGCGGGAAAATGGGGACGAGAAGAAGGGGAGAAAAGAGAGAAAGAAGGGGGAAGGAGAGGGAGAAAGAGAAGAGAAAGGGGAAGGAGAGGGAGAAAGAGAAGGGAAAGTGGAAGGAGAGGGAGAAAGAGAAGGGAAAGGGGAAGGAGAGGGGAAAAAGAAGAGAAATGGGGACGAGAATTTGTTCATGTAGTACATTTACTGTGCGATTTTTTTTGGACTGTGCGAAATTTTTTGACCTCACCACCCCCCCCCCCCCCCCCCCCCCCCCCCCCCCCCCCCCCCCCCCCCCCCACCCCACTTACGTGAAATTCACGAGGTAAGTGACTAGAAAAAAAATTGGGGCAACCTTTTACGAAAAAAATTTAGGGACATAAAAAAAAAAATAGGGACGATATTGATGCTTGCCCCCCCCGGAATGACAATGCTGGCTACGCGCCTGCCACCAAGGTATAGGTGTTCCGATTGCTGGCCCGATTTTCAACTTGATGTTTTCCATTTTACATGAAGGATCATCCTTAAAATAGTCATATTAGTCAAAGTCAAAGTTTGAGTTGCATTACTCCAATGGTTCTTATTTTAGAAGCACAAGGTGACATGAAAATGTGACCATTGAGTAGCACACAAACTGGCCGTGGTTAACCACCTTTTGCTTATATTCACTGCATTTTGGCCTATAGCATCTAAATGGAAAAAATCTTGCGCCAAAAATGTAACAGAAATATTGAGAAAAATATGGGGTTTCTTTCAAATATCATTATGGGCAAAAAAACCTAAAGTGATCAAATCATCCACCTTTAATCCAACGTTTGAAATTTGTTTTCACTTTGAAAGCGGTCACCACAATCAAGAGAATCAACCATCATCGCCCGAAAGAAAAATATTACGGTTGTCATTTATTTATTCTATAATTTATCGTCGTAAAGTTACTTAAAATTATTTTCCATTTCTATTATGAATGCCAAAATGACTTCGAGTTGATTTACGTACTTCACACTGAAACAAATATGTAATTAAAATAACCCCTTTTTAGGGTCAAATATACAAACTGAAAAAGGGTTAACTGTTACTCTTTTTCTAGTCTTTTTTGAAAGCTTTTTGAGTAATTTTCTTGGTCATTTGGCACAAAAGGTCAAATGTATCCCTTTTCAGTTGGTGTATAGGTGACCCTGGAAAGAGGTTATTTTCAGCTAGACATTGGTTATCGGACACCATTAACTATCTATTAAATTAAAATTGTGTGACATGTTACGAATGCGTATGTAAGTAAGACTTGTGTATAGGTATTTAAAGCAACTGATAAAAATGAAAAGACGAAATATCTTTCCAAAATTGAACCCATATTGTTTGGGTTGGATTAATTTGCACATGGCGTGCATGGAAACATCAAAATAAATAAAAGATCAGTTGTATGTGTTTATTTGTGAAATAAATAAATGAATCACTATTCTTGGTATTCAGAAATGAGAGTTTACGTTTGTCGATCATTTTCGTCAACTTGGTGAATAGTGTAAATATCGTGTTATATTTTAGCGTTGATTTCCCAGGATCGGTTGTCCCTTGCATCCCCAGGCGGTGTCAATTGCTTTTGAGCGCTGACTACAGAGGGCAGTATAACCACGGAGTAAATTGAACAGGGAATGTGAACTTTGACGACAGTCTAATATGTGACAATGTATTAATTTTGCAGGTTAAATTCAAGTACCTTCTCCTCTTTAACTTCTGTTTACCTCTGACTAAAACGGTATACCGGCCAGAGTCCACGAATCTGCTATGGTATTTGTTCAGTATCATGGTAATTGACAACGCAGACATCTGTAACTGTATGCTATATATTTGGTAGGTCTATCTAAACATATTTTTGTATGGGAGGTTTCTATTTTAATATGTTTTCATTTGACTTTTTAACGAGATAATTTTTCAAAAAAGTGCTCTGTAAGAATTATCGCCCCTATCCATCATAGACATTATTTGAAATCAGTGTACTTTTATCTTGTATGGTTACAAAGGTATAGGAAAAAGCATGTTATTTAAGTGTTTTCACTAATTTTCCTGTGTTTCCTATAAATATATATACTTTTGTTAAATTTTTAAGTTTTCACATTGCCAGACACTTACTATATACATCTTCAAAATGTTGAAACTTGTGCTATATAACAATTTTAAATTATGGCATAATCACTTGACTTGTCTGTTCAGGAAGTTTATGGCTTGTTGCACAGTAGCAAAAATACACTATCAATGTGCCCATGAACAGTACACAAATCTTTAGGGTAGTATATCGATTTTCATGTGCTTTTGAAGGTGAAACATCTCTCGATGCAGGGGAACATCTCACAGTGCAAGGGAAATGAGAATGGACTTTCTTCTGATACCAAAATATCAATTTCGATGGGGAAAAGTGAAATCGATCAGATTGCACTCACCTTTAAATGGCAAAATAAAATATCCTAATGTAAAACTTACTTACTTGATAGCCTGTGCAGCCGCCAAGTCGTAATTGATAAACAGGCATTGAGAATTCAGTGGAGTTGAATTCTTACTTCTGTCTCTGAAAGACAACAATAAACGAAGGTGGTCAGTTCGTTATTACCAAGGTTTGTTATTTCGAATCGAGCAATCAGAGGACCATTGTTAAAAGCTGTGGTTAGGGTTAGGGTTGGGTTTTGCTTGGACATCGGTTAGGGTCGAAGGGATAAGGTTAAGATTAGGGTCATAAAGAATTGCCAACTAGGGGCTCCGTTTTAACACAAATTTGCCCATGGTTCACAGATTTTCCTTAAGGACCAGGGGCAATTTGCCACATCCCAGGGCTATAAAAAGGTAAATCCATAGTTAAATTTGTCATTCTGCAGATGACCAGGGGCAATATCCAATTTAAATGTTGCTCTTGGTGACACAAGGGGAATTTTTAGGTTTTAGCGAGGTAAATTTTGCTCCTGATTAGGGTTGGTTCAGGAAAATGTGCTTTATCTGGAATAACGAACCATCGGAACCAACACGTGGCATTAATTAAAAGGAATGCAATTTGGACTTTTGTAGACAGAATATATGTTTGTGCGATACAAGTGTGTTTATTGCAAGAGACTAGTGAAGGCCCGATATAAACATAATGACAATGTTCTGAGATTTCTAGGGATTCTCTGGGACTAGAAGCCTGGACAGAAGAGAATTAATTCACTATTATATTATAACATGTTATGTGTATGATCCCAGATCCTATAGCCTTGTATAGCCTTCATAAATATATAACCACGATTTCTTCGCGCACTGATCAGAACTGAACCCTATACTAGGCTGAAATGTGTCACAAAAATAAGAGTAATTTTTTTTTAAAAATCACAACATATTGCTTCCATTCACCATTATATTAAGCATGTTGTAAGTAGTGTTAATGATCACAGAACCTACAGGTGCCATGATTGTACAGGGCGAGTCAATAATAAATGTATTCAACTTTGGGAATATATTTGTGGAAATCTGTATTCTTCAATTATCTTAATCATTAATTGAAACAGAAGATGCATTTCATTAGCTTTAACACGAATTTTAGTTTGTCAAAATCGGTTTTGGAAAACATGTTTTACGCTCATTTAAATGAAGGAATACATTAAAGTCGAACATGGTTCGAGATCATATTCAATTTCACTATTCAACATTGTCCATTACATGTACAGGCAGGGTGACCCACAAAATGTTGAACCCAAAAATCACAAATTTAAAAAAAAAATGAAAATGAAAATAAATAACAGTTATGTAAACAATTTATTCAGCTTTCTGGAGAACTTTAGATCATGTAAATTGGCCTTACCAAACTAAAGATACACTTGATTGTGTGACAGGGGGTGTTATCGCCATTTTGTAAAAGTGAAAAAATTGTAACTTGGTTCAGATATGAAACTTAATTATGTTCTAAGTACGGTGAGTTAAGTAATCTTTTCTTTTGATCCGTATTTATCAAATTAACATTTTCAAATGAAGTCAAGGGGACTTCAGTTTTTGTTTTCAAAGTCTCTTATAATAATAATATTGATTAACATAATAAATGAATATTGATGAGATACTGTGCAGAAATGGTTTCAAACAGGCACTTGTTCTGCTCATGTAGCATAAAACCATTTTTTTTGCACTTCACTTACACTACAAAACAACACTTCTTACACAATTACACGTATTTTAAGTTTCGTGTGGCCTATTTTTATGATCTAAAATGTTTCAGAAAGTTAAATGTATGGTGCACATAGCTGGTGAATGAGTTATGCAATATTGTGTTATTTTAATGGTAAAAAAAATATTGAATTTTGTGATTTTTGGGTTCAACATTTTCTGGGTCACCCTGTAGAAGATCCGGGCGGGGATCATGGCACAAGCCACTATTTCTCCCGCTATTTGTCCTCTTCAATATTGCAATCACGAATAATGACATCATTTTATTCCACGTGAAATATATGTAGAGCTTATCTGAACCCGGAATCTGAACATTGGACCTGAAGATTGAACAAGGTTAATGTAATGTGTACAGGTTTTTTCAATGAACTCGTTATTGTTTCATTTTACATGCGCGTAATTACTATTGACTATTGATGCACATCTGTGCGTTTCAAAAATGAAGAACACGCAAAACGTGTCAAATGACAAGTCCATCATATATCAAAATTGCAGAAACGTGTTGAGGTAGCACAAAACTAACTCGCTCCCCATAGGCTTTACACACAATTGTCGGCTCTATTTGAAAATGTGCTTCGGACAATTATTATGAAAATTTGCAATCTCATGCCATCAACGCTTATTTATAACATATCTGAATATTCAGTAAATGCAGCTGAATCTGGAAGTATTAATTTCATCACCTAATTTTCAGTCCTCAGGCTGGGATGCACAGTGGCGGTAAATCGGCAAATAAAATCATAATAAAGCTTCACGTACGAGGCGCATTCAATAAATACCTGCAACCATTGAAAATCTCTGAACCGTGACACGTGTCAGTAAAATAAACTTATGATACTTAAACTGTAAGTCTTACTCTTTTCTCACAGAAAATTTCGAACACGTAGGTCATTTTTATTATTACATTTCAGCACTGTGAATACCGTGATCTCAGGGCACTGGTTAGGGAATTAAATGTTACAATGGCGCGAAATTTGAAAGACAAGTTTATGGTATGCATTAAGTTACATGCTTTAACAGTGTTAATATTGGCGCTTGATTTGTAATGCTGATTCTTGTCAATTTGATGTTTATAGTACTGAAATTACATGATAAAAATGACCCACATGACCCACATGTTTGAAAGTTTCTGTGAAAAAGGGTAAGACTTACAGTTTAAGTATCATAAGGTTATTTTATTGACACATGTCACGGTTCAGAGATTTTCAATGGTTGCAGGTATTTATTGAATGCCCCTCGTACATATATATTCCACATAACACATAAATGCAACATTCGAGAGGACAACACCTGATAATATGTTGATCTCGCATACTTTTTGATAGGAACTATTGCTTTACTCAATTTTTTATTGGATTTCTAGACTGAAATAGTTGTGTGCGCCCTTGAACTGGTAATACAACTTTTGCTATTTATTTGAAGTTTTCGGATATTTTGGGTATTTTCCGAAGATTTGAATTAAAATAGCCCAAAGACGGAAATAAAATCGGATTTTAATGTATTTTGTACATTGTATCTGGTAGCTATTTCCGTGTTTAACACTCGACAAGTTTTGAAATCTTTGATGCTCACGTAAAAAGTTAAAGGAAATGGTTCAATCACCCACTTGCATCCCTAATTTTAACGCATTCAGATTGACAACTGCCCATATTCTTAAGCAAGGGGCTGAGCGCTGAAACAACAAGTGATTGCTTGAGATTTGGTATTATTGTACAGATCAGCTTTCCATTGATGTGCAATACAATATGAACATGTATCGAAATATAGGCGATGAAAACAATTTCCGAACTTTTTTGAGGGGTTTAGTTAACCAATTCGCCCTTTGCACGGTTGAGGCCAGCATTTCAGCCAGCATACGGTATCGTGTATCATCATTGGCGCGTTAAGCCATCACCATCATCACTTACCCGCATAGATCAGTGTAAATGTTATGAATATTGCCTCTTCTGTTCACATTCTCACGATTTGAGTAGTAAGGATCAACCCGTGGATCAAATTTGATGGCGAAATATTCACCATCATCGTAAAGTCCTAGCCCCGTAAATATCAGTACATATGTAACAACAAGAAGACCAGTTACAATCTTTGATATTGAAATCCACGAAAGATTGGTATTTGAAGGCAGCATAGTCGAATTAGGTGCACAGTTATAATGATATTTCCAAAATGACCAACTGTGCACCTAAGTAGAGAGAGCGAAGCGGTGGAGAGCTATGAGCCCTATTATAAAC
>CM069441.1:55711563-55771440 GCA_035610835.1 Ophiura sarsii
AAATAAATTGCATGCCTCACACCTCTATAGAAGGCATGGGAATTCCCAATTTTTAAATCAAAAAGCAGCCTGGGAATTCCCAAAAAATAAATTGCAGGCCTCATACCCCTATAGAAGGCATGGGAATTCCCAATTTTTAAATAAAAAAGCAGCCTGGGAATTCCCAAAAAATAAATTGCATGCCTCACACCCCTATAGAAGGCATGGGAATTCCCAATTTTAAAAACAAAAAACAACCTGGGAATTCCCAATTTTTGAAGCAGTTTTGGTCACACCCCTATAGAAGGCAGCACAATTTTGCAGTGGGAATTCCCAAAATTTTCAGTAAAAAAATGCTTGCCTTCTATAGGGGGGTGTACCATTAATAAATGGAATAGCCCAATGTTATGCATGCGTGTTTCGCAAAATGAAGACCCGGAATTAACCGTCGGCTGCATTTTAGTCTACCACTGAAATTCGGCAGTTTCCCCTGTTTGAGTATTCACGAAATTACCGTAGGTACCTGATTTATATTTGATTTCGGTCCAATCGGACCTGAGATATGATTATCAGGTTTACTACTCTCTATGTAAAAGAGTGAAAAACCACTAAAAAAGTGAATTCTTCACTCCTCTTGGAGCTCTAGGAGGGACAGCTCTTTTCGAGTGAAAGTCACTCTTTCAAAAGAGTGAATATTCTCGCTCTTTTTGAGGAGTGAAATACTTAGACTTTCACTCTAAGAGGAGCTGTTCTCCTAGGGCTCCATGAGGAGTGAAGAATTCACTCTTATTGAGTGGGTTTTTCCTGTTTTACATTAAGAGAGTAGGAACTTGGAAATTGTAGGGGATCATGATCAAGCTTGAAACATTTTAAACGGTTTTTGTCGACACTGATTAGTGTTTGTTTCCAGTTTCAATAATTGTTTCAATGCTATCTTGAAATAATGGTATATGAATAAGCTGGGATTTCCTATCTCAGTCCTTAGAAGAGGCGATCACGAAACAGGTAATGGCATCGTTTGTTCCAGCTTTTTTGCTCCACAATGATTTCTGATATCAAGAAGAGATATTATTAGGGATCTTAAGATTTATAGAACGCGTCATGACTTTTGAGACCTAGTCATACTCGACTCCTAATCATTTATTTTAACCATGGATGGTTTAACAGAGAGTTATCCTATTCTAGGGACGGTGCTCGTTGTCGCTTGATGCAATAAATGTTGATCTTTATAATGGATCGTCTGTAATAGAATTATAGTCGTCTGACTATTAGAACTGGCGGGTGCTGGATATTTCAATAAGTTCCGCCTGGTAATATTCCCATTTAGTTATTTAGGAGATAGTCATTATGGAGAGAGAGAGATTTCTGTTGTGTAGAATGATCTTGATGATGTCTAACTTGACTTGACTTACTTGACTTATGGCGGATGATTTTTCCGAACCACAATGCCTCTCCAGATCTTCCTTTCCAACATAGCTGTCTTGATTTCTTCCACCTGCAGTCCTGTATCACGTTCAGTGGCGTAGCCAGAGGGGGGGGGGGGGGGGGGGGGGGGGGGGGGGGGGGGGGGGGGGGGGGGGGGGGGGGGGGAAGCGAGGGCAAGGGCGTCCCCAGAGGGGGGGGGTGTGGGGGGGTGTCACACCCCCCATTCATCAAATCTGTCGGCAAAATTTTGGTGCTGTGGGCAAATCAAAGGAAGGAGAAAGAAAAGGGAGAAAGAAAAAAAGGAAAGAGAAAGGAAAAGGGAAAGAAAGAAGGGAAAAGAAAGAAGGGAAAGAAGAAGGGAAGAAAGAAAGAAAGAAAGAAAGAGAAAGGGAAAGGAAAGAGGAAAGAAAGAAAAAAGAAAGAAAGAAAGAAAGAGAAAGGAAAGAGGAAAGAAAGAAAGGAAAAGGGGAAGAAAGAAAGAAAGCCATTCGTATGCGCAAATGATAATGTTGTGTCGGCATATATGTTATGTTAACACAAATCAAATCAAAAATGAACAAAGGCAATGTAGGCATATGAATTTGTAGGCACTGTGAACGAGCCCATTTTTATGAGATTTTGTGTCGGCGCACATGAACAGCCTAGGCCCAAGTTTTTGTTTTGCTCATTGTCAAGACACGCAAAACAATTGTGTCGGAATAGTATAGGCCTAGGCTAGGCCTAACGGGCAATGTGTGGGACCTGTATTCCTCTTTAATTATACTAACTAGGCCTATTTCATTGTCGTTGTCAATGCAAACCCAAGTCAATAATGTCGCCAATGGCCAATCATGTTGGCACATAGGTTACGAAATATTAAATAATTCGCCTATAATTATTTAAGTTGATGTAGGCCAATTGCTCTCATTGTACTGATTGTAGACTCTGCAAGCCCACTATCAGTCTATCGCAAAAGTAAGTCCAACTCCAACGTTTAGGTTTAAGTAGACTTTGTCCTAACTTCGACTTGAACAATGCAAATTATCATTATAATTAAGACAATAAGCACAATTGTCGTTATTTGCGTGAGACCAAGATTTGTGTGTGCACCAGGGGCACAATCGATATCTTACGTAATGGTATAGGTCTATGTCGATGTCGGACATACAGGCTGTAGGCCTATCATGCCTATACTGAACATTTGACCATGTTTTGTTAGCATTATTCAACAAAAGTTTTCCATGACCATTTTAGCTTAAAAACTGAAAATCTTTTTGCGCTTTGCGCGCATTCTTTCTACAGGTATCAACATTAGAGGGTCTCTAAGCAAACCAAATATTATATGGGTGACGTTAAAAACGTTATACTGGACCCTTTAAGTGTTAGAAATGCAAAATTTTGCGCGCTTCGCGCGTATTAGTTTCAATGTTGTTTCATTATTTAAGCTTAATTTATAGTATCAGAAGGCTTCCAAACAGTTTTCAATGACCATTTAAGTTTAAAAACTGAAAAATTTTGCGCGCTCTGCGCGCATATTTTCTACAGGTTTTACCATTATAATGGCCCTCAAACCTTAATGAGACTTGGATCAGGACTTAATATGTGTAACTATCAAACCGTCAAAACAGTTATACTTGACTATTTAAGTGTTAGAAATGCCAATTTTTGCGCGCTTCAAGAAAGCTTCAGGACAGTTTTCCATGACCATTTTAGTTCAAAAACTGAAATATTTTCCGCAGGGTTTTTGCGCGCGTTGTATTAGTTTCAACGTTTCAATATTTAAGATAAACAAGATGGCTTGAGGTTGTATGCCCCCCTATCAAAACAGTCCTGGATACGCTGCTTTATTTAACATTTCAATTATCATTATTAAATTTGTGCCCCCCCCCCATGTCTGACCATACAGTCCATACTAAAATATGCGTGTATGAATTCCAGCCAGCGAAGCGAGCCGAAAATTTTTTTGGTCGGCAAAAATGGCTCTGTCGGCAATTGATGACCTTTACACCCCCCAATGAAAAGGGTCTGGGGACGCCCTTGGGCGAGGGGGGCGACCGCCCCCCCCCCCCCCCCCAATATTGACGTCGTGTCGGTTGAGATTGGCACTGTCGGTTCATTTGGCCAAAGGAATCATGGAATTATGATGCTCAAAAGTACACAGATGATTTCTTCCCAAAATGCAATATTGTTTGGTACAACCTTGTTTATAGCCAAAATGAAGCTCAATCCTGCAAAATATAGGTGTAAAGTCGAAAATTTTCGCGCGCTATGCGCGCAGTTCTTGAATCAAAACATTTGTCGGCTCATTTTCATTTCTCGCCCCCCCCCCCAATATGAATAACCTAGCTACGCCACTGATCACGTTTTAGTATGTCAATGTAGGTTATGGCTGGTCTGCCACGCTTTCTGAATCCATGCTTTGGAATCCAATGTATGAGTTTGTGTACAAGCTCCTTGGACCCCCTGAAGCAGTGTCCAGCAAATCTTGCTCTGCGTTCTCGGATCTTGTCTGAGACTTTTGGCATGTCCCCATACAGGTCTTTATTCGTCACATGCTGACTCCAGTTGATGTTGAACACAGATCTTAGCATCCTAGTGTAGCATCCATCCAGTTGTTTACCAAGCTTTGGGGTTACTGTCCATGCCTCACATCCATAAAGGAGGACTGATTCTACTGTAGCTATGAAAAGTCTTTCTTTGAGCTTTCTGGATATTGATTTAGCCTTCCATAACTGACTAAGTTTGCCACAAGCTCTCCATGCTGCTGCTTTGCGTGTTTTGATGTCCTTTTCAGTGCTTTTCAGAGCGTGATGTCTAACGAATAGAAGAATTGATAACCGTTAATGATGATCGGGGAATCAGTATTGTTGAGTATAATATTTATCATGTTTATACATTATAATATTTTGGAAAGTTACAAACTCCTTGGTTGTTTCTAACTGATTGTTGAATAGATTATTGTCCAGCTTTGACCAATTAGAGATTTGCTCATTCTCAGATGGCCGTTGGTCATTGCGAAACATTCTTGTTTGAACATTGGTGTTTTAATAGCAGAAATCTATTACGCAGTATTGCTTATAATACACACTACAAAATATGTAAGTCCCCCCCTAGCATATACTAGAATATTTCCAAAAACATTTGATGGATTTAAATAATTTGGAAGTTTGCCCTGACTGATAAAACATCCCGTATACCTCATTTTGAGGTCAACGAACTATTTATTTTAATCTCAGCGCAAGTTATGTGATATTGGCTAATGTCATGCTTCCGTTATTTATAAATTGTACCATAAGTTTGCTTATACAACGTGACCCGATCGCTTCTCTCCTTGTATTGCTTAAAACATTCTAAATTAAAAACCAATGATAGCACATATCATCAAAGGGCGCAAAACTTGCTATCTTCATGTCATCATAAGTTGCAAATATTTGCTATCTACTTATGATAACATGATGTCATCATAGGATGCAACTACTTGCTATCTACCTAAGATAAGTGTTTGAAAAAAGGGAAATTAGAGTTACGCAATCTGTCGTTAAGTAATTTCTTGGATTTTTTGTAGTGAAACAAAACATATGAAGTACATAATAAAACAATATTTTGGTGCAATATTCGCTATCATCTTTGCTTTTTGCAAGACATGCACATGAAGGAAGGCCTTTTTATATTAAATTCCATCCAGCCAATGTGAAGGTTCTTTAAATGTTAAGAAACTCGTTATTAGTCCACGACGTTGAAGAGATTCAGCCCATGCTCATCCTTTCTCTCATTTGATGATAGAGCCTTTTAGAAGTCGATTGTGGCTTTCTGAGCCATGTCCGTTGCAAATTTTGTCGAAGTCTCGCAATTTAGTGTTTTAAGCATACTGTTAAAATGTTATCACATTTTAATTTTTTTAATGCTCCTCCAGCTAACTGGGGGAGATGTTTATGAATGAAAAACATAGATAGAATAACTTTCTCACGTTTGATATCTTCACCGAGAAAATGGACTTAACCCTAACCCTACCATATACCCCAAAATACCACGACTGGGCACGTTGGTACGACCCGGCGTGGAAGTTTTTTGATGAAAAAATGGACCCAGCCCATATAGTTTGCGCAATATACTGCGCAAACTAGACTTGACAGCCGTGGTGAAGTGTGGAATCACTCGCCTCTGGTGCGAGAGGTCCCTGGATCAAATCCCGGGGGGATCGGGGGATATTTTGGTGTTGAAGAAAAAATTCTGAAAAAAGTGGGGGTGGGGGTAGAGTTAAGGTTAATGGGCCCCTCACATGTATCCGTGTAAGCTGGGCGGCCCCTTACCGTCTTATAGAAAAATTACAGAGTCCAACACGGTGAACAATCAGCAAAAAATGTCAACGGCCGCATTGATTTTTTTTGGTAACCGGGTTCATACCGTTCTATACCGGGTCCTCATCGGCCTAGAACCGGGCTCATATCACCTCCTCACCAGGTCCTTACCGGCCGGAACGCCTGGGTACCGGCCGAACCGCCTTGATAACGTCATCAAACGCCCTTTATAAGCTGAGCGCTCAAGCTCGCCGCTTTCGTGAATCTCTGTATTACAATAGATAATCGAGACAGGGATGTTTAAGTGGGTGTTTTGTTTGAAGCTATGTGTGTTTCGAACCAAGGTCGCTCAACACAAAAGCCGATGTAGCCTTTCGCCCTGTCATGAAATAACTTCTTAACATCCACACATAATACGCCACTCTCGTTCTCAATGCATTAAATCGCTTTCAAAAGAAGTGCTATTGTCCATAGCGCTCAACATGGGTTCGAGTTTACGTGTAATAGAAAACTGGGTGAAATAAGTGTCTATAAACTTCACAAATAGCGTTACATCTATCGCATCGGTGAATGCGTGTATTAAATTAATGTTTCAAATATTAGAAGTATCTTAACTTTCACCGTTGCTTTTTTTATCAAACTAATTTTATGTATCCCGTTAGCTAGTATTAGATACTGTAGTTGCCGCAATAGACTATCAATACCCGTTCTGTTTACCGGGCTTTTCAAAAAATGCTAGTCATAGGCCTACAGGTATGTGCGAAACAGACATAGATCAGCTCCACACAACATTTCAATTGAGATAATCCGGGACTTAACCATCCCTGTCTCGATTATCTATGGTATTACTCACATGTATCCGTGTAACTTGGCCGAACCCTTACCGTGTGACAAATTGGTGCAGACGGCGGCACACGGTGAGGACACACGGTGGGCCGTTTCCCGTCCGTTGAACACGTTGCCGGGGACATTGCCGGCCATCCGGGTGAGCAAAAGCGGCGGCGAACGGTAAGAGCCCGGTTTGAGGACGGTATAAACACGGCGCACCAGTTTCGCGCCCGTTCGCAGGGCGGAGGTGGTAGGCGGCCACCTTACCGTCTAATAGAAAAACAACAGAGTCCAAACAATTAGTAAAAAAATGTCAACGGGCGCATTGATTTTTGTTGTGGTTACCGGGTCCATACCGTTATATACTGGGTCCTCACCGGCCGGGTACCGGGCTTACCGTCCTCATACATTTGTAGCTTACCGTTTCTCACCGGGTGCATAACACCTCCTCACCGTGTCCTCGGTCGATACCGTTCTACACCGAGTCTGTACCGGGTTATCACCGGCCTGGGACCGGGCTCACTGGCCTCATACAGTTCTAGCTTACCGTTCTCACCGTGTCCTCACCGTACTGGGTCCTCACCGGTAGGAACGCCTGGGTACCGGCCAAACCACCTTGAAGGGCCTCCTCAGGCTTCCTTTTTTTGAAATAGTCCAGACGCTAAACATGTTTTTGTTTTTTGCCTTATTCACTTTTTGTGAGAGTCCGTTCTGAAAACGGTTAACCAGGCAGCATGCCCCGTTCACAGCCCATCGCCGAGATAGTCTACGTCAACCACCGTCCATCACCGCCCTGCGAACGTTACAACCCCGCTTACCAGCGCTATAAATTGGTGACGGTAAAACGGTCACCAATTTAAATATCGGCCTTTCAATCAAACTTGTATCTACATGACATCATACCGTGTGCATTCAACCGACTGCATTGTAACGCCCATTGCGTAGTCAACACGATGCTTTTTAACTGTGACTGTTTAAACACAGATCTCCATATAAGTCCATGCTTATAAATATGCATAGAGGCGATACAAGTCTAGTACACCCAGTAACGAAGTCACAATAGGTTCACCAGAGCGAATTAATAGCGCTGGTAAGCGGGCAATTTATGTCATGAAAACGGGTGCGAAATGGGTGCGAAACGGATGCGCAGTTTTGAACATGCTCAAAACTCCGGTGGCCGGCAAAGTCCCCGGAACGTGTTCAACGGACGGAAAACGGCCCACCGTGTGTGCCGCCGTCCGCGCCCATTTTTCACACGATAAGGGGCCGCGCAGCTCAAACGGATACATGTGAGGGGCCCATTTGATGCCGTGGTCCTAACATCTTAAACAATCTCCTTGGACTTTCTTCGGTTTATCTTATTGTAATACGGGTGGGTATCCGTCGCGATAGACGTCATGGTAGCAATAGCGAGGAGATAGCTACACACATGATATAGTCGGGCCTTTCTGAAAAAGATTGTAGGCTACAACATGTTGACGTGAATGATCCATTATATCCGCTGGTGATTCCCGATTGTTTCTTGCGTTAACCTAGATGCTAGAGGTCTAGTTCAAAACTACTTTTCGCATCATTATTACGTGAATAAATTCGTTCATTAACGTGAAAAAGTTGGTCTCATTATGAGAATAACTCGTAGTTCGCATCATTAGAAAGTGTCTCCTGCAATTATCTATACGTTAGCCTATTTCTGCCGACAACGTGAAACGCAATTAGAAACAGTATAGGCTTTTAAAACATGTTAAATACAACTCCGATACTCGCCATTAAATGACGTTCCGGTGCTTTATTTGCGAAACAAAAAGACCACACATTACAAAAAGTTAAAAAGTGAAACATACCAAATTATTAGCACATTTTTTCGAAACATTTGAAGAAAATGTAAAAGATTTTGGCTTGGAAATCTTTTACAAAAACATTGCAAAATTACAGAAATACAGAAATTGTTTGTCATCTAAATTTCAAAGAATTTGCATTTTCCCCTTCAAAATAAGTGATTTTGAAATACCATGAGTAATTTCATGATAAAAAAACGCCTGGTCCCGAGACTTGAAAAACCTTCTTGAAAGATCCGTCCGCAGGAACCTGCAGCTATTCTTATATAAAGGTTGAAAAGCTATAACATTTTGCTGATTGGATTCCCACCAGATCGCTATAGAAAGGTTTTGGAATACGGTGTCGGGCGCAAAAGGTCAACACTCAAACTGAAACGTAATATTATCAATCTGTCCGTAAACTCACAAAGGCAAAAGAAGCGAGTATTCATCCAGATTCGAACCCGCAAACTTGTTTCCACATTGAGTCATTATACGATGTAAAAAAACTATGATAATATTCTTCAAATTCTGAATTGTATGCGTCGCTTTAAAATGCTATAAAAATCCTTTAGTGATTGCAAACGTGCAAGGTGCAATCTCAAGACAATACTGCAACGCAGCTTTGCGGTATTATGTACATTAAAAAAAACAGTAGTTTGTACTGTTATGTGAAATAACATGAAGAACTTAAAGGGGCATTGAGAGATGTATCGCTATACTAAATGAGCAAATAACGTAAAGATAATCATCAACATAGCCCAAATCCAAAATATCATACAATTCCGACATCGCCTTCATGCCATACTAAGCAAATAACGGCACTTCCTGGTTGAGATTTGCCGCGAAAGTCCGTGAGTAAAACTTAGCATAACTTCCGAATTCAGCACCTTAGTTTCGATATGATCCTATCGAAACTAAGAAAATCATGACATTTTATATGATGAACGGCGAATGTTGGTCAACTGATTCAGATGTTAGTTAGTATATGCCTAAGTATTACTTTGATACAAAAAACCTGATTTCCATGATAATTGAGGGCGCACTCCCATGCGTATCTCTCAATGCCCCTTTAACTGGGTGTTTAAAAATATCTAATGATCAGATTAATCAAATAAGTGTTCATAAGCCTCAGCTCATCCGTTACAACAAAATGTGTGGGTTTTCCTGCTTAGCAGTTACATAACTAATAAAAGGATCTTTTGGGAGGTGGCAAGGTGGATCAGGAGGGCATAATATTGACTAATTGTGTCAAATACGAGCCGGCCGTACATGAGTTTGGTGGGTTTTCCTGTACATCATAACAGTTTTCAAGTATACGGTATGTGTACAAATGTCCATGGTCAACGGTCAACCTCGTGTGACGTGCATCCATTAAGCCTTCCATGATGCAGAAAACTTGAGGTGTCATATTAAGATCTGTTTGAAGTAACATGCTCAACAGTCGCACCTCGATTGTTTAAGGGGGGACTCAAGGAAGTCACTTTTTGAATTTTGGGAATGCTGTAATTATTAAACTATTAATCACAAAATATCACTTTTTTGACCAAATTTATTTGGGACAAGCTAACAAAATTATTTTTGAGTAAAAAATGTCCAAAAATTGCTTGATTATACTATTAAGACACTAATCTATTGCCGATTTTCTCATTTTTTCTTCTAAAGCTGTATTTTTGGCACTTTTTTGGTCAAAATTTCAAAAATACAGCTTTAAAAGAAAAACTGAGAAAATCGGCACTATATTAGTGTTCTAATAGTATAATCAAGCAATTTTTGGCATTTTTTACTAACAAATAATTTTGTCAGCTTGTCCCAAAAAAATTGGGTCAAAAAAGTGAATTTTGTGATTTTCTCAAAAATTCAGGGGTCACACTACTAAATAGAGCTCCATAGGGATGTGTACAAAAACACTGATATAAAACTCTGTGTTAGACCACTAAATTGCGAAATTGGACTTTGTAGAGTGATTTTTTCTGAAAGATGATCACATTTTCTCACCAAAAAGTGAAAAAAATAGGTAGGTGAACCTGCTCGATTTTTCAAAATACGCCCATGGAGTTGACTACCTCTCTGACGAGCTTGGAAATGCCGCCGTAATCGTCAATGTTTCCAGTAAAAAACACAAATTTGAAAGATCTCTCAAAATTTATCTAGATGATATTCACAGTTTATAGTCAGGGTGCATGTAGGTGATGTCCCATTAATCATAATTAATCAAAAATCATAGGCATTTACGCAATTGTATTACCGTCAAGTTTTTTTAATTGAGGATTTTGCCATGCATATTTTCCGATTCTAGCTTTAAACACCGCCCTTAAGGTTAGGGGATACCCCATTTAGTGTAGTGCACCCTTCAACATTTTTGCTCAAAATTGACACCAAATTTGGATTCTCTGATCTATTTCCTTTCCAAAAATTGATCATTTGCAAAATTCAAAAAATCAAATCAAAAACTTCCTTGAGTCCCCCCTTGAACAGGCGAATTTCTTTCGATGTTAAATGCCATAAGCTTCTGTCAAACAAGGTCATTCATTTACATTCTTTGATATTAAAGCATTTCCTGTGTCTTATTACATAACAGTTCAAGACTACTCCAGAAGAGGGTTCTTCTTAACAATTTCCACGCAGCTCTAATTTTTAAAACCTTTCCCAACTTTCAAAGTCTTATTTCACGAATTACTGAACCCAATAACAGTCATTATTATGTTTTGAGGTGTCCAAGTGTTGGATAATATTGGATCCAAAACACAATAATGATAAAATTGGATGATTTACGCCCAATATGTATTGTTCTCGCTATGAGTTTTAAAATATTGGGCTCAACTGCGTCTCGCCCGATATTTTTAAAAACTCATAGCTTGACCAATATTATATGGGCTCAATCTATTCAATTTTATACCATACTTGTACTTATTGTAATGCGTTTATCATGGTGATTCCAAATATTGTGATGAAGTTTGACATTTTTTTAAACATTTTGTGAAATTTTTAAATTGCCGTCTGCATACGACTGTCACTTGGAAAGCGTTCAGTTTGGAATATCCGTTAGAGGATTGTTTGAGAATTTATGAATCGATCTTCATCACCCTAGTGTGACGTAAGACTTGGGCCCATCATCAAAAGCTCAATTTCAGAATTTTCTATTCTTAATATGTCTTAGAGGGCGTTAAAGAATTACTCTTCTTAAAGTTCTCTTCAGATATATCTTATCTTTTATGAAATAGTTCCCTGCAGTTTAAAAGAGAAGCAAAGCGTAATCAATATTCACAACAAGGTTTTAAAGTTAACCGGGGAAACAATTGGTAGAAAGTTGAATCCGGTGCCATATAAAGAGTGGTGTACCGCTCTCGTAATTACAATAATAATTAATAAATCTAAATTTCGTTTTTTACCAATTATTTCAAGGTAATATAATATACAAAAAGTGAGTTTAGTGAGCAATTTTCTTCTCCGCAGTTTGATACCTCATTCATAAAAATCGTTGCTTCTACTAGTGTGTAATTACACAGTGAAAACGTGTGTGTAAGTCTGCATACTCGTGTCAAGGCCTGTTACCCATTCATCCAGATACCTGACTGGTTCAGATAGCAGACAATACAAATCAATGATATCCCACAGGAAACCAATTCTAGTGCAACTTTTGTCGTTAGTCGTGGTTATTTAAATCATCATAACTTTAAAAGTTTCTTTGAATAAGTTCATCAGGATTGTAGATTGAAATGATTAAAAATGTTTTGTTGTACAAATCCAATTAGCTACTCACATGCTAGACAGTTTCGTCTTCCCGTTCGGAAGACTTCTTCGGTAGTGACTTGATCCACTTGTTTTTCCCGCGAGATTTGCTTGCACTCTCGTTCACAGGAAGCTCAGGTGTTAACAGTGTATCGTATACATGATTTAGAGACTAAATACCCTCGTCGCGGTTGATGATTTGGGCCCCCATCCTGCGTATCCAAATGGATTTTCTTATCCATCGCTTATGTTTGTCGTAGTCTTTGTCAAGGATTGTTGCCCCGTCCCAGGCGATCTGTATGAATGAGGTATCAAACTACGGGGAGATTTGCTCATTAAATGTATCCGACATCAAACCGCCTGGCCAGGGACTGTTTGTGATAGGTGTATTTCAACGGACCTCATTAAACACGAAGCCCTGACTACCTACAACTGTCGCCTACAAATCTAAGAGCACCTTTTCTATCTAAGTCTGTTAACAACTGATACTCGGAAACAAAAGTGTGATTAGTTCCCGTTTTGTAATTAAATGTCCGTGTTTCGTAATAGTGATGTTGAATGTCCGTTTGGTTTGTTCCCCTTGAAAACGGGTAAAACCCGTACAAAGAGATTTTGTCGCACAGCGCGGCCGCAAAGGTGTATAATACAAGACCGGATGTAGGGAAATTAATATCCCAAATTCTGAAAGAAGAAGAAAACAACAATCAAAAGGGAAATTGTATTTAAAATGTATCAAGATTGTTTATTAAATGATATAGTATATGACGTGACATGACGGTAAATGTTAATGATCCATTTCAGACGTTTTTAAAGTTCTTAGCTTTTTTAATGGGAAAATATTTATGTCAAACTGGATTCTGAAAAAGTAAAGCACGTGGAGGGGTCGAGGCATATGGGTTAGAGAGATTGGGCTCAATGTCATGAACAGAAACAAGAGGCGTACAATCTAAGTCGCTATAGTTCATTACCACTATGTAAATTATATACAGTGCATCAAGAGGATTTTACGTATACCAATAATAGACATGATAGAGGTTATTCATGAAGCCGTGCCGTACTGGAAAGCAACGGACTACACATTTAAATTGATGCATAACGTCCAATTCATTGCATTAACAGTTTTACCAAATTGGCCTACATGTCATGAAACAGGTGTCTTCTTTCTGAAAATCTTAAACAGTTTAAATTTCCGACAAGATGGCAGCTATTCCAAAACACGGATAACCTCTATATTCATGATATTGCGTTTGCTTTTAGTTTTATACACTGCTAATATGTTGAGTAAAACGTTTACTCAACGTTGAGTAACTATGCAACAGTTCAACAGCTGAGTAAACAATGCCCAATATGTTCAACAGTTGAGTAAAATTGCCAATATGTTCAACAATTGAGTAAAATGTTGGGCATTTTTACTCAACTGTTGAACATATTGGGCATTGTTTACTCAACTGTTGAACTGTTGCATAGTTACTCAACGTTGAGTAAACGTTTTACTCAACATATTAGCAGTGTATAAAACTAAAAGCAAACGCAATATCATGAATATAGAGGTTATCCGCGTTTTGGAATAGCTGCCATCTTGTCGGAAATTTAAACTGTTTAAGATTTTCAGAAAGAAGACACCTGTTTGCATAGATACTCAACGTTGAGTAAACGTTTTACTCAACATTTTAGCAGTGTAGTGTCGGCCATGAAACATGGAACTCTCAGTAAGTTTAACAGACTTCATACAAATGAAAATCTTAAGACTGGTGAACAATTTTAACGAAAATCTGCACCTACTTTCTAGTGAGTGGTATCATAATGTCTGGTGAATATGCCACTCTCAACGGTAAACCATGCTTCTGTAGTATAGAATGTAGATTTTGGATCAATTCCCCGCCTTCACCATGTGCTCCTTTGATGTACCACAGCAGGGAGTTGTTTAGAAACCGCAGTTTATCGAAGTCTTCCACGCTTAATTGGTCGGTTTCGTTCTTCAATAGACTTTCAACTAGCATCCGAAGTCCTTGTGCATTGATAGTCATTATATTGGTCTTATATCCAACGTCATGTTGGTATTGTTTTAAGGCGGCCAGATTGCTTCTGATTACAAAATCGTGAGCGTCGATCTCAGCTCCACATCCACTATTCAACAGGATCCCTCCGTTGCCAACAACTGCGCATGTCTTTTTGTTGGATAAGTTGATTTCGTCTTTGTATTTGAAAATCTGTGAAACTCGATGATTGGATGTCTTAGTGTGAAGCAATTTGGTACGATTCAGTTTTAACCTTGTGTAGAAATCTTCGTAGAATCTAAGCATGGTGGCAATGGGTATACCAGGTTTGTACATTTGAATTGCATTCGTTAAACTCAGTCTGGATAGCACCTTCGCCCTGTAGTAATAAGTGAAAAGTATCGAGTCTATTAAAATACGTGGGACGGCATAAATATGATTATGATTATGATACCTTATTCCTATCAATCAAGCCATTGGATTTTGGAAGTGATTTTACTATTCCAAATTTCAATATTCTAAAAAATCTGCTTAAAGTGTATACGTTTTTCCAAGATAAATAAACACCTTTTAAAGCAGATTTATTTAGAATATTGAAATTTGGAATCGTACCCTCACTTTCAAAAATCCGATGGCTTGATTTATAACGCAATAAATATATATATATATATATATATATATAAGTATATTGTTGTGTATTTCTTTAAATATATACCCCTGGAAACGAAGATTGTGCTATAAATTCATAACCTTTGGTCGATTTTGGACCTTGTACATTAGGCGCTAGATGAATCCATTCTGACCAATTATGAAACAGCAGGACTTTTATAAATGCTTATATTTACATTTCATAATCAAATAATAATAATAATAATAATATGAGACCAATTTTGCACCATAATTTTTTTAAGGACCAGTTATTACACTGACAAGATTTCATCTATATAGCTCCTTCACTTCTGGGTGATTTCAAAAACCTTTTTGATACCCCCTCGTAGGTGACCCTGGAAAGAGGTTATTTTCAACTAGACATTGGTTATCGGACACCATTAATTATCAATCAAATTTAAATTGTGTGACGTGTTAAGTAGGCGTATGTATAAGTAAGACTTATGTATAGGTATTTAAAGCGACCGATAAAAATGAAAAGACGAAAAGTTCTTTCCAAAATTGAATTCAGGGCAAATGTCCAGATTTGGCAACCTGTAATATGTTTCCGAATCTGGAAACCTATTACAGGTTGCCAGATCAAATAATTAAGCATTTGCTTTAAAATATATCAAACCCCACTGTCAAAATTTATGAGCCTTGGTCAGAACTTAGACAATTATTTTCTGAGCATGGTCAAAAACCGTGATTCCCTAACTTAAAATGAAGACTCCAGAGGCAGAAAACTACTTAATTTTGCGACCTATTCAATTTCGCGAATACGAGCGTATTATTACAGGCTCAAAGTCGCAAAAATAAATACCAAAAATTTTGCAATTTATGCTTTATGATAAGTGGTTATGATTTTGACTTGATCAAATTAAGGAACCGCTTAACTGAACATGCAAAAGTAGTTTTTCAATCCACAAAAAGAACCAATTGCAAAAAGAGCAATTTGGCCTAATTTGGCAATATGTTTCCAGATTCGGAAACATATTACAGGTTGCCAGATCTGGACATTTGCCCTGACTATGCATGGAAACATCAAAATAAAAAGATCAGTTGTATGTGTTTATTTGTCAAAGAAAAAATGAAATAAATGAATAATTATTCTTGTTATTCAGAAATGAGGGTAAACGTGCGTTGATCATTAGTTCCTCAACTTGGTAAATAGCGTAAATATCGTGTTACATTTTAACGTTGATTTCCCAGGATCGGTTGTCCCTTGCATCCCCAGGCGGTGTCAATTGCTTTTGAGGACAGTATGACCACGGAGTAAACTGAATAAGCAACTTCGACTACGGACTAATATGTGATAATTTATTTATCTTGCAGGTTAAATTCAAGAACCTTCTCCTCTTTTGCTTCTGTTACCTCTGACTAAAACGGTATACCGGTCAAAATGAATCTACTATGTGTTTGTTCTGTATTGACAACGCAGACATCTGTAATTGTAGGCTATTATTTGGTAGGTCTATCTATTAAACATATTATTTTACGAGAGTTCTCTATTGAAATATGTTTTCATTTTACTTTTTAACCGGATGTGTATGTGAAGGTTTAAAATAAAGTATTCTGCATGATGAAGACGTATCGTCATAAATACAGTCAAATTCCAAAATGTTAGTTCAATTGCTTGCTCCAGTGGCTTTTATGACAATTTTATGACATGAATTTGGGGAATTACTCGCATGTCGGAGAGGTTACAAAACACACTAGAAACTACAATGGACAAAGCTATGAAATTTTATGATAATATGTAATTGTATATCAACCGTCGTCTTTGGTTCAACTTATTTGGTCTCAGTGAACTCACACCAAGCATAGACTTAATACAAATGAGCATTTATAAAGCGCCTTTTCATCAAGATCAAAGCGCGTAAGAAAAGCAAACTTAAAGGGGCATTAAGAGATGTGGTGGAGGCAGCGCCCTCAATTACAAAAATATATGATAAAAACTGGGATTTGTATATTTTTACAATTGTATTACATGTATGAACTTACACCTATAAGGATTAAGAAAAATCAGCCCTCCTTGTACAACAAAACGTCGATTCAAAAATGCTGGTAGAGCCGCAACCAGCATTTTACGTCCGTCAGTATCCCCCTGCAGTACGCGTGATACATAACGCGAACCATATTTGGATAGAGGGCGTTTTTCAATAAATAGCGATGGTATTGTTTTAATCAAGTTTTGCTGTGTTTTTGTTAGTAGAAACAACAATAATGGCAATTTTTAATGTTCATCTTCAATTCTGAAGTAAATTTTTAAACATTTAGAATTGTCAACACCACTTAATGTCCCTTTAAAATGAAACCAAAACTATCGTGCTCTAATCCGAGCTTCTATGTAGAATTTAGAAACGTCACCTGTTGTCATTTAAAACATGGCCTAAATCAGAACGTATTATATTGATGTACCTCATGGTCATGATGAATCATTATGGTGTGGCGAGTCGGCTGCTACTAACGTCCACACACGTATTCGAAATTGGGATTCGAACATGGTGGGACTAAGTGTTGCCAGTTTAACTATCGCGGCCTAAATGATAACTATTGAAATATCTAAATGATAAATTATTATAATGTAAAAGCTGAATGCAAACTGCTTATCCACAAAAATAGCCTGTGTAAGTAAATGTAATAAATATAAGAGGACCTGACGTTTCGATTCTAACAGAATCTTTATTGAAGGTAAAATGACAGAATACAACATACACAACATATATATAGACAGGGGAACAAAGGGCAGGAAATGACAAGAGATAATGTAACACAGTTTATCACATTTACATTGATAAATTATAAATGTAAATTAGCGTCACACCAATTAACATAAATGTGTTGATGACCAGTACACAAACATTTAGGGTAGCATATCACTTTGCGTGCTTTTGAAGGTGAAACATTACACGGGTAATGAGAATGGATGGCAAACCTAAATATCTTAATTTAAAACTTACTTAATAGCCTGTGCAGCCGCCAAGTCGTAATTGGTAAACAGGCATTGAGAATTCAGTGGAGTTGAATTAATACTTCTGTCTCTGAAAGATAAAGATAAAAGAAAGTGGTCAGTTCGTTATTATTACCGAGGTTTGTCATTGCCAATCGAGCACTCAGGGGATCATTATTAAAAGCTGTGTGGTTATGGTTAGGGTTTGGATATTAGGATAAAGCTGGGATAGTTAGGATCGAAGGGATAAGGTTAGGATTAGGGTCAGGGCTTGAAAAGGAATTACTAACTAGGAGCTACATTTTACACAAATTTGCCCCTGGTTCATAGATTTTCCGGACCAGGGGCAATTTGCCACATCCCAGGGGCTATAAAAGGGCAGGGTGAGTCAAAAAGACTGCAATAGTGGAAAGAAGCCATTTTGTTTTCAAAACCAAAATGAATTATAAAACTTTTTAAACGTTGCAAGAATGATGTATTTAATCCTAACTTTGTGTGAAAAGATGAAGTCGATCGCATTTTTCATTTTCCTTTGGTGAACCTTTTGACAAGTGCACCCATTTCACACGTTTGTCCACGAGATACCCAAAATATGCATCAGATCGCAAAATGTGTCTCATTCAAATTTGGAAACTTGAGTTCATTTGTGATGTTATTGGAATTTGATGCATCCTTTCTTGTTTACATGTGAGTTAGCATAATCAATTATAATCATACCCATGCTATGAAAGCGTATAATGTTCTAGATTTTAATAAAAAACTGACATTTTGCATTTTTTTGTTGGCGGGATATTCAAATATGAAAATGCAATGTGTGCCATTTCAAATGAAAATCACTGTGCTCGTGGACAAACAGGTAAATTTGGTTGTGCAGCAAAGAGGGTCACCAAAGACAAACGAAAAATGCGATCGACTTCATTTTTTCACACAAAGTTAGGATTAAATACATCATTCTTGCAACGTTTAAAAAGTTTTAAAATTCATTTTGGTTTTGAAAACAAAATGGCTTCTTTCCACTATTGCAGTCTTTTTGACTCACCCTGTATGTCATCCTAAAGATAAGCGCAAATGAATATCCAGGGGCAATGTTCAATGTAAAAGTTGTTCTTGGTAACACAATTTACATAAAGAACCAGGGGAATTTTGAGGTTTAGAGCGAGAGTAAATTTGCACCTGCTTTTCAAGCCCTAATTAGATTGGTTCAGAAAACACACCTTGTGCTTTATCTGGAATAATAAGTGGTATTAATTAAAAGGAATGCCACTTTATAGACAGGCTATAAATGTCTGTGCGATTCAAGTATGTTATATTTGGGCGAGACAAAGAGACCAGTGAAGGCCCGATGACCGGAATACGGGGAATGGTTCTGGGGATTCTAGGGATTCTCCGGAATTGTAAACCCGGACAGAAGGGAATTAATTCACTATAATTATATTATAAGTAGTGTATGATCACAGATCCTATGGGTGACATGGTTGTATTAGCCTTAAGGGCTCAGTAGGGTCCACAACGCTCCAACGTTGAGCGCAAGCTGCGTCATTTTGTTGTGGTGGAGCTACTACGCATGTGTGAGAGTGCAAAGAGTTCGAGCGTTGTGCGCTTTAGGCTTCATGAATATACTAGTATAACCACGCTTTCCTCGCTCACGGATCAGAATTGGACCCTACTATTAGTAGCCTGAAATATGGGTGTGAGAGAAAATACGTGTAATTCTTTTAAAAGATCACATAATATTTGTTTAATTCACCATTATTTGAAACAATATCAATATGATCACAGATCATATGGGTGCCACAGATGTATAGGCCCGCCTCCTGAAAATATAACCATGCTTTCCTCGCGCACTGATCAGAACTGGATCTTAGCTCGAAATAGTGGTGTGAGAATATATAATTAGGATAAATCGAACTCAAAACCAGAAACATACTGTTGGTCATTCTAAATATTTTGCCATGAGTGTTATGATGCGGAAACAGAGAACATCGTTTAAAAACAGCATAATGTATAGGTCTATAGACTCGTCGTGGTTATTGTAGGTATTAGTACAGTGTGATACTGCTATTTCTATCCACCACAAAATCCGTCCCCTTGAACCAGAACTGTATATGTCCAAAAATTGCATTTTAAGAAAAACAAGTTTAAAAGTTAAATTAAAGCTGAAAAATCAGAAAATCCAAATAAATATTTACTCACACTTTGTTAAAAGTGATTTATGAGCATCATACTCAAAGACCCCCCCCCCCCCCCCCCCCCGAGTGGTCGAACAAAATGGACATAACCAGTTCTGGTTGAAGAATGTGACAATCGTAACAGCCATGGTGATCAATATGATCAATCTTATCATAAGTCAGGGAAAAAATCCAATTTTACTTCAGTAATATCGCGCTTCAATCAGTTGCTTACGCAATACAGACTGCACACAGATGCATGTTAGTGTAATGTCCAAGAACATGCTGGACATAGTCAGTTTGGGCTAAACAAAAAATTGGTTAATGGACATAGACATGGCACATAGACAGTTTTGACACAAAGATTTTAAAAAGAAATGGACATATTATGGGCGATTCCATGAAAATGTGACGGAGCAAAAAAACTGAAAATTGCTCCAAAAGATTAATTTTTACCTTTATGTTGTTCAACGCTCATAAAAAATTGTTACAACATTTGGCTATTGTTTACTATGAAAAAATTCTACTTTTCTTACTCCCAAAATGGTAACATGTGTTACCGGAGCAACACTTTTTTGAAAATATTTCCTTACTTGATTTGGTTTTAATTTATGCCACTTATAATTTTAATTCTACTAGTTAGGCCCTATTTAAAAATAGTAAACAATTATATAAATTTATTACCACCACTCCACAATAAGCCATCAAAATGTCGTGTTACCAAACTCATATTCAGGAAAACGTGCTAAAACCTCAATTGTGTAAGTGTTATTTATCCCTATTTATGGTTAATATGTTAGTTCAATTGCCAAAGTCAAGATTAATTTTAATTTAGAAATTAAATAAAGAATCTAATGCTAGTAAATTATGGCTGGACAAAGTGTAACGCGTGTTACCGTAACACGTGTTACCGACTATTTTGCAATTTACAAAAAAGTGAGAACTTGAATTCTTGTTATTATTCTAGTTTTATAAACCTTAGAAAGGTACTTGCTTACAGTAGTGACCAATTGATTGTAGGTTGATTAGTTTAAATACACAAGCAAAACAAAGTTGGGAATTTTTTTAGTGCGTCTTTTTATTGTAACGCGTGTTACCGATATTCGGAGCGGTCTTACATTAACATGAGCTAATATTTTATATTGGTGTAAGCATGAGGATCTAGCCTTATGTCTTGGGTATTACAATACAAAAAAAGAAAACTTCATTCAAATTACTTTTACAGTTATAGAGTGTAGAATAAAGAATGGCGCGCTAAAATGTAACGCGTGTTACCGTGGAATCGCCCATATACAATATTGGAATTCCTAGGGAGCCCTCTATTTTTTAGATTAGACATAGACACTTGTGGCATAGATGAAGGATCGATTAACTACTATAACTAAATTTTGCCCAAAATGGACATAGACAGTTCTGGTTTTAAGGGGACGAAATTATGTGACAAGAAACAACTGCCAAGCCCTTGTTTTTAATTAACATAATGAAAATGTCAGGAATCAAAGAAACACATCGAGTCATCAGTCTATACACGATGAAGTATTATACTGTACATTACATGCGCTGTTGTTATAAGCACGGAAATTACGATTGTTCGTAATTCAATAACGATCAATGTTATATGATAACCATGTGATAATGCGTATTTCAATTCATGTTAAACAAAAGAAAACCACTCGTCTTTGTTCAAACTCACATTATTTAGCACATTCTGCTCCTCTGTTTGCTAACTTAAAGACCCTCACGATTTACGATGTTCATCGACTCCAAAAGGCTATATTTATGTATACATTTACAAATAATATGCTCCCTGATTTATTCTCAAATTATTTCAAGAAATCAACTGGCATCCACTCCTATGGAACCAGACCTTCCAACTTTTATAGACCTCATAATTTCAATACCAATCTCGCTAGATATACAATTAGACGACAATGGCCTCTGGAGTGCGGAATGGCATTGATGCTGACATTCAGAAATGTAAATCCTGTAAATTGTTTTAACAAAACTTTCGAGGGATATCTTTTATCATATTATGAATGATGTGTCAACCACCATATTCCATTATAAATTTCCTGCTGTCATTCCCTGGCGATGTGTGTAGAGCATGTTTCTACTGGGGAAGAAACCGCTAAGAATCGGTAAGTTTGCCCAGTAGAAACAGGCAGAACCCGCTAAGAATCGGTATTTTTGGTAATCCCAAAAACCTTCACAAACCAGGTTTGGAACCGGTAAGAAACGGTAAGAAACCCAATAGAGACAGAAAGGCGATTAATCTTAGCGGTTTGTGGGGGGTTTGTGCCGTGAACCGTGTTACGCTGGGTTGCCGAATTGCCATACAATCACATCGCCAGCGAATTCAATTCATTTCATATTTCATTGTAACTTTTTTTGTGTGTGTTTGATTATCTCCTGTTTATTAATGTTATAAATCACCGTATGTAATACTATCATAATATTTTTATTTCGTAATGTGTACATCATCAGTGTACAGTAATGTTCGTGCCTCTGACAACATGTATCCGAATTTGTTACGTTTAAATGATTTATTAAGAAGGGTGGCCAAATATATTTGCGAGCACTGCTCTGATTTTGGTCAGCCCACCAATGTATTTACTTAAAATTGTACATGCATTGTTGGTAAATAAAATTGAAACTGCGTAAACGTAACGATAATTCCAATTGTCCGAGGCTCAATAGTCAATGGACTAAAAGACAACATGTATAATATAATCATTACATGTAAAAAAATGCATTAAAGGCCCTTCGGTATCAATTGCGTGTAACTTGGTGCAACTTCATGATTGATTCATGCATTTTGCGCCCTTTTGTGTAATTTGGGGCATTTTTCGTCGTTTTCACCTGTGCATGTGGCATGAGACCTTTTTCATGCTATAGGCGGACTAGGGCGGACGTACCTTGTTGGAGAGCGGTACGGTATGGCCAATATTATTATTTTGATTGCCAACGTCATATTAGTCCGTATAAAACAAACGCAGACTATCAAATGTATCACCAAACAAATCAAAACAAAATCGTGCATGGGTTTTCACGTATGTCAACATTGATTCACTCTGTCATCGCCAATAACCTGTTGTGGATGTGCCAATATAGCGCTATAAAATAGTAGTGTACAATGATTTCAATTGATTATTTTCAATGCAGAAACGTTACGAATGTAGGCCTCTAATTTCTAAAATCTTTACATCTTCTAAAACTTCCACATGACATTGGGTCACATGTTTTCTGATTTGTGTTTATCATTCATGGGTATTATCCATTTCATTTGAAATTTAACACACAGCGTTACAATGGTGCAAGTGTTATATTCAGGCTGGTTATACTGACTGTGTTCTACATTTCTGGCTATTTCCGTGTTTGATACTCGTCAAGTTTTGAAATCTTTGATTTTTCATGAGGCCGAAATTTCATCGTGTATCCCCAGGCGTGTATCATCATGGGCGCGTTAAAGCACAGATGGTGGAAGCCATCATCATCATCATCACTTACCCACATAGATCAGTGTAAATGTCATGAATATTGCCTTCTCTGTTCACATTCTCACGATATGAGTAGTTTGGATCAACTCCTGGATCAAATGAGATGGCAGAATGTTCCCCATCATCGTCTAGTCCTAGCCCCACCAATATCAGTACATATGTAACAAGAAGACCAGTTACAATCTTTGATATTGAATTCCACGAAAGATTTGTGTTTGAAGGCAGCATAGTCCAGTATAAAATGTACTACATGTATAGGCCCTAAATATTTTCAGACAGCGTGGTGGGAGCTGTGGCTGGCAGGGGCAACTTTGGAACCCCTACCCCCTCCAAAGTTTATTAGAGAATAAAAGCTATTGGTCACATTTCTTAAGTTGGGACCCTAAAAAGGGTGGATTTGTCACATTTTTTCGCTTATTTGCCATTCAAATGCTTATATTTTTCAAACCATACATCACAATTGAGTATATTTAGTCTCATTTGGAAGATGATTTATTGCTTTAATAGTATCTATAAGAAAAATGAATAAATCAAGTTGAGATTAATTACTATAACTCGTTAATTACAATTAGTCAGGGTGGAGGCGGGTGAGAATGCACGCGGGTGAGGATGCACACTATGTATTTCCAATGGGATGGGCAACATTTTTTCGCTTATTTGCCATTCAAATGCTTATATTTTTCAAACCATACATCACAATTGAGTATATTTAGTCTCATTTGGAAGATAATTTATTGCTTTAATAGTATCTATAAGAAAAATGAATAAATCAAGTTGAGATTAATTACTATAACTCGTTAATTACAATTAGTCAGGGTGGAGGCGGGTGAGGATGCATACGTGTGAGGAGGCATGCTATGTATTTCCAATGGGATGGGCAAAATAATTGATTAAACCTTGTGTAATATTTATAGTTCATTGAATTATTATTTTGTGTGATTAGTATCATTATTGTAATTACCAAACCTTAATTAGTGTTAATTACATCCCCAATTAATTAATATTACTAATTAATTACATACAACAAATACCATCTGAAAATGATCAACGGCAGATTATTACAAATTTCAAATGGTAACTGGGGGGGGGGGGGGGGGGGGGGGGGGCAATATGGCAATATCTCTGCATTGTTTTAATGAAGTTGGACCTGATGTTGAATGTTCCTTAATATTTTATATTTTAAGATAATCTTTGCTAATTATATTAATACTAATTACCTTGGAAGTGCTTATTTTATCCACCAAATCCGCACAATAATATCACCTTTTAGTGTTTATGATTAACATGTCCATCGCCGTCATCCTACTGGTATATCATTTTCAAATTGTTCAATATCCAATGCTAATGCTATAGATCAACAGTTTTAACTATGTATGTTAGCAAGATGTCAGTGCAAATAATGCCAGGCATAACACAGAAATGAGGTTGTAAGTAATCAGCCGAATTTGTTTTCTTCATTTTTGGACACCCTGTGTAATAACATTTGAATGAATTGTACCTTTCTACCAGAAAGGTATGTTCATACATTTCATTTAAGTGTTTCTTTTGAACAAACAACATTTATATACATTTTTGTCATACTGTCCACACAGAATATATAGTTTTTTATGTGAAAATTGACACATTTTGATCACCCTGTATTTTCGTTTGACAATTAATTAACCCCTACAAATAATATATGACCGGAAGGGCCTTGCCTTAGGCTTCTCAAATCTGGGGTTCAATATTTATTTCAATGCACTATGTTTAAATTAGGAAGCATACAGTAAATTACATTTCATAGTAATATTTCTTTTGTTACACCCTATATATTTCCTAAGTCACCCTGTATACTGGAACAAACACTAGTTATTTACAATCCTAGATATCTCAGCTTTCTAACAATGTATAAGGCCATGTGTTTTAAAATCAACACCCAAAAAGGGTGGTGGCGTTGCATTTTTGGTGACGAATCATCCATCTCTCTCTATTAACTCAACAACTAAATGTGGTAGAGCTATGGTTGAGGTGTCACGTGAAAGCCTATTTATTTAGCTACATTGTGTGAATAAATCAGGTATTTCTATAAATGTTTGGCTGAGATATGATTGATTATGTTGTGAAAGTCAGGGGTGGTGGCGGTGGCGGTGGCGGCGGCGGCGGTGGCAATATCTATGGGGAATATAGAAAATGTTCCCAATTCTACGTTCAAATTACAATAACTTTTCTTCTCTGTATGGTACAAACATGATTTTGCTCTCATTTTATAGATTGTTTCATATTCTATAAGTTTCTGTTTCAACAAACGTGTCAACTTTTACGTAACAATTGTAATCACGAATCGATTGCATTGTCCTTGGCTTTTTCCCTATTCACTACACAGTGAACTTGCCCTAATTCAGCGGTTTTACATACATGACTATAACAAAAGAAATATTTAACCGACGATAGCAAAATTGTACATTTTTGGAAAGCTCTCAAATAGGGGAATTCAAAAATGCCGTTTAAATCAGGAAAGGGTGTATACCCAAAGAAATATACTTGTAAACTCTAATAAATATGAAATTTAAACGTTTGTGCTCATTTACTTCTCGATATAGTGTATTTCAACATGTTTACCATTGACAACTATTATGTGCATGAGGAACTTAAACATGCACAGTAAAATTATGATTGGGATTGGTATAGAAATATTATTGAGCTTAAATCAAAATATGAAAAAAATCGATATTTTTGAACATTCCTAATCACAACATGTTACCATTAGGTTTTATCTAAATTCCAATAGCATATTTGGATTCCTTGTGAGATTACCGTTCAGAAAATATATACTTTTTATGGGTAGAACAAATAGTTATTGCGATATGCTAATTCGAATCTCAGATGGTGTAAAGTGTAAAAATCTGGACATGCAACGGAAGGGTGGCGAGTTCAAAACACACGGCCATAATTGTGCACACTTTGGATTTATACTTTTTGAGTTATTAGGCTTAGAGCATTATCACATGTAATTGTTGTCAAATGTATGCATGTGACGCAATAGGGTCCCAACTTATTAAATGTGACCTATTGTTATTAGAGCGTACCCGTGCACTTATAAAACTCGCCCATTGCTTGTGTGTTGGATTTCGATCGCGACAGGAGCATGCGCAGATGCGATTTTTGTGTAAGTGGTCTGTGATTTTGTCAATATCAGATTTTTACTGTGATTTGTCGATCTGCATTAAATGCAAAAAAGAAAAAACCGCCTCCGGGTGGACTCGAACCACCAACCTTTCGGTTAACAGCCGAACGCGCTAACCAATTGCGCCATGGAGGCGCCCGTACACTCCCTTGCATAGCCGGGCATCGTTTTTTCTCAAATGTTGCCTGAATATTGTTGTTGCTGTGTACTTAAAATACATGTGCTGTCTGTTGAATTTGGAACCAACGTTTAATTTGAACTGTCTATTTTCAATAAAAAAATACTCCGATTCGGGAAAAAATTCACAAAAGCTCACAGACAACAAATAAGCACATCATTTTACTCGACCTAGAATTTCAAACTTACAAATTTGGCGTTCCGAAAATATCGGAAGAAGATTTTTGAAAATTCTGTTACTCTCGACTGGCTTGACCAATTTTGATCCGGTAAAAAGTATGTTGATATATCAATTCGCGCCAATACAGAAAAACTGACACGAGGGCAATCAGTGGCTAGCAAAATATTCTGCGCAGCCGTTCAATGTACGAAGTCAATTTACCAGTGAATCGATTTGGAATTTTCCGCTAACAATTGGGAAAACCCCGATGATGCGAGTGACGTCATTTAATGAGCGGCGCCCTTCACGAATTAGCTCATTAGCATAATTTACTAGATTTCGCGGTTCGTGGGTTGGGCGGTTCTCGGGTTGGGGGTTTATGGGATGTGTATACTCTTAAAATTCAGTTATCACAGGTGCCATTAATATTCCAAATCCCCATAATACAGGAACCTCATGTGCCCTTAAATCCAGGTAGGCTACCCCATGTGCATCCACGTATTCAGTGTTATTAGGCCTAGGGTTAGGGTTTTATATATCGGGGTCTAAGTTCTGAGGTCTTTTAGTTTTAGAGTCAGCGAGAGGAGGGGTCGATCGTCATGATCTGTCTGTGCCCAGTATCGATAACTGTGTGTCGACATTGATTATTCCTCCGTAGGCATGCCTAAACATCATATGTATTTAAATCACACATGTTTTCGCACACCGATATCCATGTAACATTCCCAGTTATATAACAGACATCCCATGATTGGCCTAGTGCCTAACCGAATCGCTATACATGTAGTGTTAAACTTAAACAACACTGTACATACTTGTACGCTCAAGGTCTGGGTTTGATTCATGGCGCATGCAGACTGAAGCCCCCCACCCCCCACCACCCCTGAAAACTTAGTCGACATCAACAATCCCGAAACTTTCAAGACAAACGGTGCTGATTTCATCAGACGCAACGAAGCACCAACGCAAGACTAAAAGAACAACATATATGCGCACACCATATCATCTCATTTGACTTCTGAAGGAGGCGTTGAGATTACCATTCAGATTCAGATTCAGAGAGATTTGACTCTTTTCATCCTGATCATGCATAGTTTAACTCGGGAAAAACCGGGAAAAACACGCCGAGAGTTAAAGCTGTTTGGAGTTAAATGTTTGCTCACACCGTCCCTTTATATTTATACATGTCCCTGTAATTAACATTCCCATTTATATAAAAGGACATCCCATGATAGGCATGATGAGGGCCCGTTGTGGCCTGCGCGCATATATTCATATATGTAGATGGGTCCGCGATGTTGAGGCACTGACATCATACCACAGCAATTTAACTTTAACAATAACATGTTTAATACATAACGTGTTCCTGGATGAAGGCCTACGGTTTCTACGGTTTACGCTCCCAGTTCCTTTATTAATCCTACTAACCCGCCATCTGATCCTTTTTTACCTCCTGATCATATGCATAGTGTAACTTATACAAAAACACGCCCGGGAGTTAAAGTTAATTGGAGTCCTTTTCCTATCCTTGTTAGCCACCGGACGGCTTCCTTTTACACTGTTTACCCGCCCCATGAAAATACCCAGTTTGCGCCACGAACGCGTACGCACCTAACGGTCTGCGCCATTACGCGTGCGCCGACAATTGCGTGCGCCATGTTTTGTTTTGTTTATACGCGAGCGCGTAGCAACAGTTTGTTGTCTACGTGTGGCGAAGATCCCTGTGCATAGCGATTACACGGGCAGGGATCTGCACCCGAAGTCATTGGACGGACAGACAGACTCGCCACAAATAGTATTTAGACTAGAATTCGCGGTTCGTGGGTTGGGCGGTTCTCGGGTTGGGGGTTTATGGGATGTGTATACTCTTAAAATTCAGTTATCACAGGTGCCATTAATATTCCAAATCCCCATATACAGGAACCTCATGTGCCCTTAAATCCAGGTAGGCTACCCCATGTGCATATCCATGTAATTCAGTACACTGTGTTATTAGGCCTAGGGTTTTATATTGGGATCTTAGTTCAGAGGTCTTTTATTTTTAGAGTCAGCGAGAAGAGGGGTCTATCGTCATGATCATCTGTGCCTAGTCTTGAGAACTGTGTGTCGACATTGATTATTCCTCCGTAGGCATGCCTAAACGTATCATATATGTATTTAAATCACGCATGTTTGTGCACACCGATATCCATGTAACATTCCCATGTATATAACAGACATCCCATGATTGGCCTAGGGCCTATCCGAATGGCTATAGTGTTAAACTACAACACTGTACACACTTGCATGCTCAAGGTCTGGGTTTGATTCCTGGCGCATGCAGACTGAAGCCGCCCCCCCCCCCCCCCCCCCCCCCCCCCCCCCTCATTTGACTCTTTTCATCCTGATCATGCATGCATAGTTTAACTCATACAAACCGGGACAAAAACACGCCCGAGAGTTAAAGATATGATTGGAGCTAAATGTTTGCTCACACCGGCCCTTTATATATTTATACATGTCCCTGTAATATTCCCATTTATATAAAAGACATCCCATGATAGGCATGATGAGGGCCCGTTGTGGCCTGCGCGCATAGATGGGTCCGCGATGGGATGTTGAGGCACTGACATCATACCACCGCAATCCGCAATCACTTTAACAATAACATGTTTAACACATAACGTGTTCCTGGATGAAGGCCTACAGTAACGGTTTACGCGGCCCAGTTCCTTTAGGGACCGTTCATTATTTATGGTGGAGGGGGGGTTGGGTAAAATATAGGGGGGGTCATGTAACTTTCATATGTTGAAATAGGGGGGGTTATGTAACTTTTTATTCTTGAACAGGGGGGGTTGTGTAAATTTGTTTAAACTAAAGATGGTGGTGATTGGAGTGATTTTAGAGGCTATTTTGGAGTGTCAATGCCATTTTTTTCTGCGCTTCGCGCATATTTTCTTAAAACCTATCAACTTCAAAAACTTTTACTATGAGACGACTTCTGGACAGCAAATCGACGATATGGTGGAAAAACATCTATATAATCATCAATGGTCGAGACATTAGAGCCACAGGGTGTATAATGTTAAAAAATCCAATTTCATGATTTAAAAATGTGATTTATTGCATGCTTTTCACCTCATCTCTGCTTTGCACCAATGCTCACAAAAGTAGAACGTTTCACTGGATTATACGTTTCTGCTCATAATGTTCTAACTTGTTCGGGTTATAAAGACACCCAAAATGTATAAATATGAAGAAAAAAATCCAGCTCGCTACGCTCGCCATTACTAATTTCACACAATAAAAAGAAGGGGCCTCATAAAATTATTGGCCGTTCAGCATGTTCAGATAGGGCACAAACAAAATTTGCCAACGTATCCATGAACAAAATTCCAAAGGTAAAGACAGCCCCGTAAGTATGTGACAAGTTGATTTTTTTCGGGGATGGGGGGGGGGGGGGGGTTGTGTAAAAAGCTACTGGTTAGCAGTGGGGGTCATGTAATTTTCAGTTTCAGCTGTAGGGGGGTTAGGTAATTTTAACATATAAGTCTCGAATTTGTCCCAACCCACCCTCCACCATAAATAATGAACGGTCCCTTATTAACCCTAAACCCGCCATCTGATCATACAAAAACAGTTAAAGTTAATTGGAGTCCTTTTTCTCTCTTTGTTAGCCACCGGACGGCTTCCTTTTACCCGCCCCATGAAAAGGCCCAGTTTGCGCCACGAACGCGTACGCACCTTACGGTCTGCGCCATTACGCGTCGCGTGCGCCATGTTTTGTTTTGTTTATACGCGAGCGCATAGCAACAGTTTGTTGTCTACGTGGGGCGAAGATCCCTGTGCATAGCGATTGTATAGACAGATGGGCAGGAATCTATACCCAAAGGCGTTGAACGGACAGACAGACTCGCCAAAAATAGTATTATGATGTCCGTGAAATGTATCACGCAGTTTGATAAGTGCCGTGTTATATTATACAAATATATACTGCCATGAGAGACTCTGGTTAAAACTATGGGCCCGAGGTGACTGCAATAGTGCTATTTTGCTGAGCAAAATAGCACTATTGCAGTCACCTCGGGCCCATAGTTTTAATCCAGAGACTCGAATACAGGCAGTATATATGAAGAGCTGTTTTGCAAAAGGGCCTACATCCACTTCTGCTTTATTACTCATTTTTTATATTGAATGGATGGCTATTCATTATGTGGAATTTGGCTTGTATTGGTTGGTGCCTCAATTGGCGTGCATGACTGCACTAATCCAAGTCATGGAAACAGTTATGAACACAGCCATACAATAATTTGATTAATTCCATGGACCTGTCAATACAAATTCACTAATGCAAAATGAGTAACATGTCGGGGTGGTCTGGTGGCCCTTTTGCAACAAAGCTCTTCATATTTGTTTTATATACGTCATTCATATATTTCTAGTTCCATAAAGTTCAAATTTAAAAATCATCCGGTAAGTTCCAATCTTCATCAGTTAAAAAGTTTTAAAAGTTCAATTCAAAGGCAGTGCATCGAACGATCGTCACGCTGCGCCCGGGAAGCAAATCGTGCGCTCTCTCGCGTAACGCGGAGTACAACGCCGCGTGAAACTACCGGCGCACGTGCGCCGTAAATAGTCTTCTTGGGAGCCGTAAATAGTACTTTTGGCAAAATAGCGTGTTTATTTTTGATCATGTGACCCACTTTTAACCAATCAATGAACAAGAATAATATGAATGACGTATATAATGTCATATAGTTCCAAATTGACGAGAAATATTTGGTTTTTATCTATCCGCGCGTAAAGGTAGTCCGAGCGTATAAGCGAGATTTTGGCATACGCAAGCGTCACACATACAATGACACTGCGACATTTCACGTCATATTGCGCGACGCTCTTCTGAATTCATTCGCTGCTGTAAACAAGTTTCGCCAATTTGAAACTGACTGAACTTTTGTGGAATACGACGTTGCAGGCGGGATTGTTCTACGCAAAAAAAATAATACCGTCCACATAACAAAGGTACACTCTAAAACGATACCTTCTGAAAAAGTCAGAGTCATTTATTTTATACAATTTAGCACCTTTACTGCCCTCTGTCATCTTTTACACCTGTATCGAACAACCCACAAACATTCCATCAAAATACCGTGCGGTGACTAAATTATAATACTCCCTGTTTTAATGCATTGGACATAATACATCATGTGACATGAAATATTTGGACTATTTCCCTACTAATTTCACTGGAGGCATGCCGAGTGAGTTCAAAAAGCCCGCGTGTACATCTCGTGCTTTAACGTCCCAATCGATACTATACGATGTGCATATTGCATGCGCGAAATCTTGAAATTTGTCCAGAATTTGTGACATCTTTATCAATTTTGGAAGATTTACAGCGCGTAGCGAGATGTGGGAAGGGGTGGGGGCTTGAGTCCATCGGTGTCATTGGTAATAGTCTCTTGATCATTGTGTCGGACAAAAGTACTTACATTGCATCTTGCACAATTACCGAATACTAATTGTTTTTACCCATGCTCAAAATGTGTTATGGCAGTAAACTGAAGAAAATAGATTGTTTTCAAAAATAAGCGCTCCGTTAGATCGCATGTGCTTTATTTTGCAACACCCTGTATATGATGTTATTGGTCATATTAAATTTAGTATGTAGCCTATATCCAGGCAACATTTCTAATTGTAACATCAAAATATATAGAAGCAAAAAGTGAAGAAACGCGTGAATTGAGGACTCGATCATACATGTGCATTTCGCTTGTTACACCCTGTATATATGTTTGTGCTTGGTACAATATCATTACAAAACGTCAATTTTAAAATTTATTATGACACTAAATTATGATAACGGTTAACTTTATTTCAGAAATACGTTTTCACATACTTATAAGTTATATTGTTACAGATTTTGACCACCCTGTATAAGGTTTCCTTTATAACTAAAGACAAAGGTGGCAACATTTTTCTTTGAGATACGTACTTTTGAATTATGCAGCTTAATAAATTATAATTTCATCTGCAAGGTATGTAAATGACCAGTGAATGTTTTGTATTTTTAGTGCATTTCTTGATGTTTGCACCCTATATAATATCTACCCACCCTTTATAATGACCTTGATATTGACATTGTGAGATTTGGAAATTAGGAAATGTATATTTTCCTTATACCCCTATGTATAGTTTTAATGCTAAAAATGTTTAAAGCAAAATCCATTTGATTTTTCCATTTTTAGCATATGTCACACAAAGGGGTCCCAACTCAAGGCACACGATCACCTATCCTTGATAAATTAATACCATAGAAGAAAAATATCGAGACCACACTTTTAAGCAATTTTGAATACTCCTGCAATAAATTAATGTAATGGTATGTGTTGTGGAATGAAGGAATGCCAAAGCCTACATCTATATTAAAGCGGGCTCTCGACATTGACAATTTATGATTGACAATTTATGATGACAGGATTTACTACATGTATACGGCCGAGTGCACCAAACTAGCGTACAACTTAATAGGGAGGTAAGCTACCTCCCTACATGTAGTAGTTATGCTCTAACTGTATAGTGTAGGATGTTATGTAATTTTGCATTTTTTTTTGCTAAGGATGGTTTTTTTGGTTTTATTGGCTAAAGTAGACCCTCAGGTATCAAAAATCCATTGGTAGCATTTTTTTCCATCTGCCGATTGGCCGCCATCTTGGATTTCAAAATGGCCGCCATTTCCAATATAATTTACCCTATAACTTTTGTTCTGAGCAACGTATGAAGTCAAACTTGGTGGCAAACCACATGTTGTTAATACAAGGGAGTTCACAAGTGCTCTAGCTATGTTTCTATGTCTAACATACATGCATGGCCGCCATTTTGGATCTCAAAATGGCCGCCATTTACAAAAAAAATATTTTGCCATATAACTTTTGTTCTAAGCAACATATAAAGTTGATTTTGGTGGCAAAATCCATGTTTTCAAGGGTTGTTTACAAGACAAGAGAGTGTATAATAGCTGATCTGTTGTTATATATTAATTGGCTGATAGTAGTAATTATTAGGGTAATTATTAGGGTGGTTTAAAACTGGCTGTAAGTAGCGCAACTCCAACCTTCTGCTCTACCACAAATTCTTCCTTTCCTCTATCTCCCATCTTGCTCCTTACTCTGCATGCCTCTCCTATGCACCTTTTTCCATGCTTTGCTTTACTATAGGTTGTAGATACAGGAGGCAATTCCATCAGCCCTCCTGTCCCTAATCGCTTCTCTTGCAGGAGTAAGCTTGACTGCAGAGCGCGCAATAGGACACCACTTGCAACATGCAAGACCAATATTACTATATCTACCATGAATGTGAGAACTATCAGAGAGAGTCGATGCAGGGAGGAGCTTGTAACCAATCTAATTAAATGTAAAATTGACATGATCGGGATACAGGAACACCGCATTGTCCATGATGACCCAGTGAAGTATGAGAGCATTATGGGTGGAACTCTGATCACTACCTCAGCAACAAGAAATAAAGCAGGTGCAGCTGTAGGTGGAGTCGGGATACTACTCAATAACAGAGCACTCAGATCATTAGCAAGTATCAAGCCACATTCTGATCGTACACTCATAGTCAACTTCCATGGTAACCCAGCAACAACTGTAGTGGTGACCTACTGCCCTACAAATGTGGCGGATGAAGACACCGTAGGAGATCATTACAACAGTCTAAAGGGGGCAATAGACTCCATTCCAGCACACAACATCTTGCTTGTTGTTGGCGACTTCAATGCTAGGCTTGGAAAGGATGACGCCAAATTCACTTACAATGATGACACAAATAGAAATGGAGAGTACCTAGCAGACTTGGCTAAAGAGAAAGATCTTATACTAAAGGCAAGTTGTGGACATATGTCAGCCCAAGCGGCAACAACAGCTGGACTGGACTACATCCTTGTCAGGCGGAAATGGCAAAACAGTGTTCTAAATTCTGAAGCATATAACACCTTAGCTAGTGTGGGATCTGACAGTAGAATCGTCTCTGCTCGTATCCGATTAAGCCTCAGAAAGAGTAAAATCATCAAACGGAAAAAGCAATACGACTGGAAGCTACTTGGTGCATACTAGGTTTCAACCCCTCCAGGATGAAGTAGAAACTGCATCTGAGAAATATTCCAGATTCATTAAAGCCACTCAAGATGCTGCAGAGGAAGTGATTCCTGTGAGGAAAAAAGAGAAAATAATCTACTTCTCAAATGACGCCCAGGTATCAAGGGCGAGATCACAAATTGAAGAAGCGTATGCAAAATATCAACTAGACACTAATGACGAGGAAAATTGGAGAAATTATAAGGAGGCTAAGAAGAACCTAGGGGAGGCTTATGATCATGTGAAGACCTTACCAATAAGCTTAGAGAGGTACCGTAGACAATGCCCACATAAACTGCAAGCATGGTAAGCGTTGGAAACTGATCAACAAAATATCAGGAAGATTGACTATACAAGAAAAGGACAAATCAAAGGATCCACGCAAAAGGAGAGACTAGATAATTGGTATACTCATTTCAAAAATCTACTTGGGAGCCCACCGCACATAAGTAATAAAGATGAGAAAATTGCCCCAGTACTATCAAATCTCAGCATAAAAGAAGGACCCTTTGACTTGGAGGAATATGTGAGGGCTAAGAAGGCACTTGTAGAGGGGGGAAAGCAGTAGGGAAGATGGTATCACACCTGAAATGCTCAAAAGATGTAATTTGGATAATATAATTATGGACTTCTGCAACGATGCCTTGATGAACGGGAAAAAGCCAGACCAATGGTCTATTCTCAACATAATACCAATACCAAAATCAGGGGATCTCAGTTTGGGAGGCAACTACCGTGGAATAAGTCTGAGCTCAATTGTTGCCAAGCTATACAACAAGATGATACTCAACAGAATCAGACCGGAGCTTGACATCCACTTGAGAGCTAATCAAAATGGCTTTCGAGTTGGACATACCACGGTTGGCCACATTCTTGCCCTCCGAAGAATTATTGAGGGAGTTAGATCAAACAACCTGCCAGCCATCATAACCTTTATAGACTTCAAGAAGGCGTTTGACACAATACATAGGGGACGAATGCTGCAAATTCTGAAGGCCTGTGGTATACCTGAGCAGCTTACAAATGCGATTGCAGAAATATACAAGGACACCAAGGCAAAGGTTATATCACCTGATGGGGAAACTGAGGAATTTGAAATACTGGCTGGAGTACTACAAGGTGACACCTTGGCTCCATATCTCTTTGTCATTGTTCTCGACTACGCCCTAAGAGAGGCCATAGATGGCAAAGAAGAGGAGCTAGGATTCCGCTTAACAAAAAGAAGCAGCAGACGAATAGGACCAACCACAGTTACTGACCTTGACTTTGCTGATGACATTGCACTGTTGTCTGAAGAAGTGTCTCAAGCGCAATCACTACTTAACAGAGTGGAGACTTCGGTGGGTAAAATTGGGCTCAAAATGAACGCTGCAAAGACAAAGTACATGTCCTTCAACCAGAAGCAAGTACCTGTAATCACCACAAGCGAAGGTATGCCCCTTGATAAAGTGGAGGACTTCAAGTACCTTGGAGCCTGGATGAACAGTACTGAAAAGGACATTAAAACACGCAAAGCAGCTGCATGGAGAGCTTGTGGCAAACTCAGTCAGTTATGGAAGGCCAAGTCACTATCCAGAAAGCTCAAAGAAAGACTGTTCATAGCTAATCCTCCTCTATGGATGTGAGTCATGGACAGTCACCCCAAAGCTTAGTAGACAGCTGGACGGATGTTACACTAGAATGCTTAGAACTGTGTTCAACATCAACTGGAGACAGCATGCGACAAATAAGGACCTGTACGCGGATATGCCCAAAGTCTCGGACAAGATCAGGGAGCGTAGATCAAGATTTGCAGGACATTGCTTCAGAGGGTCCAATGAGCTCGTCTCCAAAATCATACATTGGGTACCAAAGCATGGAGTTAGAAAGCGTGGTAGACCAGCCCTAACCTACATTGACTTACTAAAGCGTGACACGGGATTTCAGGTAGAAGAAATCAAGACAGCTATGTTGGATAGGAAGATTTGGAGAGGCATCGTGGTTCGGGAATATCACCCGCCATAAGTCAAAGTAAGTAAGTCAAGTAATTATGCACATAGGCTAATTTATAGGCCAAATAGGCCTCTAATATTATTAACCATTTGTCTTTCCTTTCCTAGTTTTTCTTTCGTTTTGTTTGTTTGTTTGGTTTTGCCTTTGATACATGCAATTGAACAAAACAGCAATTACCCCCTATTATAATACAATAATACAATAATACCCCTCTACAATATAGAGGGGGTAGCTGCTGTGGATACAAAAGCATACATTTGATTGCTCCTGGTATATCTTCTTGTAATAAGTCCAATGCAATGTGATCAACCTAATGTATCACCAGTGGGGTACTACCGGACAATACATACTAAGTATATGTTACTGCTAACAATTGAAATTTGTATTGAATTTACAGCTTAATTTATATATAGCAACCATTCATGTCAAATTAATGGATAACAGATAGAACTGTACACTTAATTGTCAGTAAATACCTCTTGAAAACATGAGCTTTGCCACAAAAATCAACTTCATATGTTGCTGAGAACAAAAGTTATAGGGTAAAATCTTTTTTTTTGTAAATGACGGCCATTTTGAAACCCAATATGGCGGCCATGCATGTATGTAAGACATCAGAACATAGATACAGTATTTTTGAACTCTCAGGTATTGAAAACATGATTTGCCACCAATTTTGACTTCATAGGTTGCTCAGAACAAAAGTTATATGACAAATTACATTGGAAATGGCGGCCATTTTGAAATCCAAGATGGCGGCCATTCCGTGGATGGGAAAAAATGCTACCAATGGATTTCTGATAGCTGAGGGTATACCCTATCCAATGACACCATAAAAAGCATCCTTAGCAAAAATAAATGCACTAGTTTGAAATCCTACATAACAGCCTACACTAGTAGCGTAACTTACTAACGATGTAATTCTTAGAGCGTAACTGGCGAGTAACACCAGAATAGTACCTAGCGAGGTAAATATCCACAGCATCGTCCCCTTACAAAGTTAATTGGCGCATATGCCAAGTGTTAACCTTATATAGTTTACTGTAAAATTCTGAGGTGAATGGTTCTCCGTAATATTTAAAATGAGTCGTCACTCGCTAGGTAATAGGTGTGTGTACATAAAGAATCACGTTAAGTCGGCCTGCGTTCCGGACAAAAAATGACGCCATTTGTTTTGCCAACAAATTCGAAGTTGTTTATCACTTTTTCAAACATAATGACTATCATGACATTACAAACATATTTTGGGCGAGGGGCACATACAAATATTGCACCAAAAAGCACAATTTTAATGACAAACACAAGCACCCGATGGAAACATGTAGTTTAATGGTATATACAATTATAACACATCTCTTAACACAAATACTTCTGTGGCGTGGATACCTTGTCCTTCGCTTGTGAACCGCAGAACCCCGGTTCGATCCCCACGCACGGCACGATATGCATTTTTTCTTCTACCCTTCCACTCACAATAATGTTGAAACTTTGGCTTTATCAGTTTTTAATTAGTAAAAACAATAATAAGTTTATTTATTTATTTATTTAGTCATTATTTAACATCCTTGGACAAATAGACACCCCTGTGCATGCAAGCGCATTTGGTCCTTCCGCATCAGCGAATCATCCTCTCTAATGTTGACAACAAATTTACGCTCTGTTTGAAATTCCGAAAGCGTTTAATCGTATATTATATGTGTACACTATATGCCTATTCCTATCCATATATGTATCGTAATTGGTGAGTTGTGGATCCGTTTCGCATATTTGTATTTTGCGCAATGGATTTTAATTAGAGAACGGGATTCTTGAGTAATTTCATTAAAAAATAAACTTTTTTTTTTTTTTAATTCACTGGAGGGAAAAAAGTTCCCATAAAAAAGTACTATTTCCCTGTGATGAGGAGCTCGGGGGGAAATAGTATAAGTAGGAGCCCCAGAGCTCTAAATTCGGCTTTAAAATGCATGGTTTGACCCCTGATCTCCTAACATACTCCAAAAGGAATACTTTTATGATAGATTCATATCTTGTCTACACGAAAGAAATTGTCCTGTTCTTATGATTCTCTTGCGAATTCATGTTATTCACAACACCTGTATTCCCCTATATATTCACATAGACAAAATGCCATTAAACAACTCGTGTTAGGGGTTTAGGGGTAGTATTATCGCCATTAAAAGTTGAAATAAATGTTAAAGTATGCATAACTATACATCATATCTATGGGAGATAGTTATGTATAGGCCTAGTTATATTATAACTATACATAACTATCTCAACTTGTGCAGCAGTTCTTCCCCATATATATGTCAATGTTACAGGTAACATAGCTAAATAGAATATTAGAAAAAGTCAGAAAAGGGTTAAAAATTCTTATTTTTCTAACTTTTTAAATTGTTCCATAACATTTTGGACCGATATCAATGACATCAAAATGGAAAAAGCTAGTAAATGTGTCAAGTAGTTCTTTCTTTAAATTCATTAACATGATTTTATGTAGTTTTTAGATATCCTTTCAGTGTTATGGTCAATATACTACTCAAACCCTTACGAGAGATTCTATTACTTCATATCTGCTATTACTTCATATCTAAACTGCTCACAAAAAGTATCGAAACACTTAGAAATGATCCAATATACACTCGTCCAAAGAAGTTCCTTGCCACTTAGTAAAGTCCAAATACTTCAAATTAATATTTAAAGGAAGTGTCCTGCAAGCACAACATTGAGCATTATTTGTTAGAAAAATAATTATCGAGCCGAAATTACGTAATTATATAGAACAAAACACCATACTAGTCACAAAAATGAATAAAAACTGCCATCACTCAACATGCAATTTTTAAAATTCGCGGCGATCGAAAGTCCCGGTGTCGATGACGTCATGGGTATCGGTGCTAAAATTTGCGCATGTGCATTGTATAACTATGACATCATCGATGTTGAGAGATTGCGGTTTTTATTTGTTTTTGTCATAAGTGTGGTGTTTTGTTCTATATATATAATTACAAAAGTTGGGCTCGATAGTTATTTTTCTAACATATAATGCACACTTTTATGCTTGCGGGACACCTCCTTTAATAGAATATATATAATTGTATATCAAAATAAGCAGAAAGTAATCCTCTAACAGCTTAACATGGAATTTAGACATGATCACTCATTCATGGCAGATCCCATTCACTTGACAATGGCAAGGTCTGTGGAAGAAGATTGCAAAAAATTGGATAATGACCGGAATACGGGGAATGTTTCTGGGGATTCTAGGGATTCTCCGGAATTGAAAGCCCGGACAGAAGAGAATTAATTCACTATAATTATATTAAAAGTAGTATAATTATGATCACATATCCTATGGGAGACATGGTTGTATTAGCAGACTCCACAACACTCCAACGTTGATCAATCAAGCTGCGTCATTTTGTTGTGGTGGAGCTACGCATAATATGTGAGAGTGCAAAGAGTTCGAGCGTTGTGGAGTAGCTCTGCGCTTTATATTACTTATTAGGCTTCATAAATATACTAATAGTATAACCACGCTATCCTCGCTCACGGATCAGAATTGGTTTGACATCCATTCTCATTACCCGTGTAATGTTTCTCATTACCCGTGTAATGTTTCTCATTACCCGTGTAATGTTTCTCATTACCCGTGTAATGTTTCTCATTACCCGTGTAATGTTTCTCATTACCCGTGTAATGTTTCTCATTACCCGTGTAATGTTTCTCATTACCCGTGTAATTTATTTTATCAATGTAAATGTGATAAACTGTGTTACATTATCAGTGATATACTACCCTAAATGTGTGGGTACTGGTCATCAACACATTTATGTTAATTGTTGTGACGCTAATTTACATTTATAATTTATCAATGTAAATGTGATAAACTGTGTTACATTATCAGTGATATACTACCCTAAATGTGTGGGTACTGGTCATCAACACATTTATGTTAATTGTTGTGACGCTAATTTACATTTATAATTTATCAATGTAATGTTGGTCATTCTAAATATTTTAACATGAGTGTTATGATGCGGAAACAGAGAACATCGTTTAAAAACACCATAATGTATAGGTCTATAGACTCGTCGTGGTTATTGTAGGTATTAGTACAGTGTGATACTGCTATTTCTATCCACCACAAAATTCGTCCCCTTGAACCAGAACTGTATACGTATGTCCAAAAATTGGATTTTAAGAAAAACAAGTTTAAAAGTTCAATTAAAGCTGAAAAATCAGAAAATCCAAATAAATCTTTACTCATACTTTGTTAAAAGTGAGTTATGAGCATCATACTAAAAAAAAACCCGGGTGGTCGAAAAAAATGGACATAACCAGTTCTGGTTGAAGAATGTGACAATCGTAACAGCCATTGTGATCAATATGATCAATCTTATCATCAGTCAGAAGAAGAAAAAATCCAATTTTACTTCAGTAATATCGCGCTTCAATCAGTTGCTTATACGCAATACAGACTGCACACAGATGCATGTTAGTGTAAGTCCAAGAACATGCTGGACATTGGGCTAAACAAAAAATTGGTTAATGGGCATAGACATGGCACATAGACAGTTTTGGCACTAAGATTTTAAAAAGAAATGGACATATACATTATTGGAATTCCTAAGGAGCCCTCTATTTTTAGATTGGACATAGACACTTGTGGCATAGATATGAAGGATTGATTAACTACTATTATGGTGGTACTAACTAAATTTTGCCAAAAATGGACATAGACAGTTCTGGTTTTAAGGGGACGAAATTATGTGACAAGAAACAACTGTCAAGCCCTTGTTTTTAATTAACATGATAAAAATGTCAGGAATCAAAGAAACACATCGAGTCATCAGTCTATACACGATGAAGTATTATACTGTACATTACATGCGCTGTTGTTATAAGCACGGAAATTACGATTGTTCGTAATTCAATAACGATCAATGTTATACCGGTATTTCAACATTGATTCTCTCCGTCATCCCCAATAACCTGTTGTGGATCTGCCAATATAGCGCTATAAAATAGTAGTGTACAATGATTTCAATTGATTATTTTCAATGCAGAAACGTTACGAATGTAGGCCTCTAATTTCTAAAATCTTAACATCTTCTTTTTTTAACTTCCACATTGGGTCACATGTATTCTGATTTGTGTTTATCATTCATGGGTATTATTCATTTCATTTGAAATTTAACACACAGCCTTCACATATGGTGCGGGTGTTACTGTGTTCTACATTTCTGGCTATTTCCGTGTTTGATACTCGACAAGTTTTGAAATCTTTGATTTTTCATGAGGCCGAAATTTCATCGTGTACGTATCATCATGGGCGCGTTAAGCCATTATCATCATCATTACTTACCCACATAGATCAGTGTAAATATTATGAATATTGCCTCCTCTGTTCACATTCTCACGATATGAGTAGTTGGCATCAACTCCTGGATCAAATGAGATGGCAGAATGTTCCCCATCATCGTCTAGTCCTAGCCCTACCAATATCAGTACATATGTAACAAGAAGACCAGTAACAATCTTTGATATTGAATTCCACGAAAGATTTGTGTTTGAAGGCAGCATAGTCCAGCATAAAATGTACTAGGCCTACATGTATAGGCCCTAAATATTTTCAGACAGCGTGGTGGGAGCTGTGGCAGGGGTGTGCCACTCAATTTGCCGATCGGAACCCGCTTAAAAATGTGGTCAGCATAGCCTTGGTGGCGCTATAGGCCTACTGATAAGGCGTGATTGCATGTATTAAGGTTACCACGATAAAACAACAATCAGCGAATATAATTTACCTTGGCTCTTTTTTTGGAATGCTATATAAAGGAAAATCTGGAAGTGATTCTTTTTTATTAAACACAGCACTTGGCATAGTTTCTTTTCGGGTAGAACTTCGCTGTGCTGAATTTTCAGTCTGCGCAGTCGCCATTATCTTCGTCGTCTGCTCTCTGCCCCATTAATATTATGAATACGCAATACGCATGTCATGTTACGACTGAATGACTGACAGCAGGCTGTATGTACATTTACCGCGGGAACAGCGCCACCAAGGCTATGCTGACCAAATTTGACAGATGCATGTTAGTGTAAGTCCAAGAACATGCTGGACATAGTCAGTTTGGGCTAAACAAAAAATTGGTTAATGGACAAAGACATGGCACATAGACACATTGATTTTTCATTTTACATTTTCCTTAAATTTCATGATATCTTTGATCATTAAATCAAAACAATTATATATGATATCCCCGAAAGTTCTGAGAAATTGGCCGAAAAAAGTTGGACAATTAGTGTAGCGCCCTCATTTATCAGAAAAAGTTGAGAAATGTTACCAGAACATTTACAATCAAAAAAACATCCAAAAAACCTACAAAATGCATTGAAAATATTTCTTTTTTGCACTGTAGTATTAGGTTATAGTCCTAAAATCAGGATTAAACTACAACTTTAATCATTTGGGAGCAATAATTACCATTTCTGATTAATTCTATAATCAATGGGCCACAGGATGCCAGCTGATAAAAAAACCTTTTGATTGTCGTCTACAAGGACTGAACTTATTTACTGGCGTGGAATCTAAGGGCTCAGCAGACTCCTAAACGCTCCAACGTTGAGCGCAAGCGTTGACCACCGTTGATCAATCAAGCTGCGTCATTTTGTTGTGGTGGAGCTACTATACTACGCATGTGTGAGAATGCAAAGAGTTCGAGCGTTATGGAGTAGCTCTGCACTTTAGGCTTCATGAATATACAACCACGCTATTCTCGCTCACGGATCAGAATTGGACCCTACTATTACTATATAGAAGCCTGAAATATTGGTGTGAGAGAAAATATGTGTCATTCTTTTAAAAGATCACATAATATTTGTTTAATTCACCATTATTTGAAACAAAATCAATATGATCACAGATCCTATGGGTACCACAGATGTATAGGCCCGCCTCCTGAAAATATAACCATGCTTTCCTCGCGCACTGATCAGAACTGGATCTTAGCTCGAAATAGTGGTGTGAGAATATATAATTAGGATAAATCGTACTCAAAACCAGAAACAACATAATGTTGGTCATTCTAAATATTTTGACATGAGTGTTATGATGCGGAAACAGAGAACATCGTTTAAAAACACCATAATGTAAAGGCCTATAGACTCGTCGTGGTTATTAGGTATTAGTACAGTGTGATACTGCTATTTCTATCCACCACAACATTCGTCCCCTTGAACCAGAACTGTATATGTCCAAAAATTGCATTTTAAGAAAAACAAGTTTAAAAGTTCAATTAAATGTAGATGACCCGATCACATTTTCGTAACACAGAATTATTTCAAACATACGGAGATTTTCATATCATATGAAAGCTCGTATTTTTCTCATCATCATACTGAAATTTGACGGCCTAATTCGGTATAATGACAGAGAAATCGACGAAATAGCGTTGAATTACCGCGAATGGTGGTTACCACCGATATAGTTTGTGTACTACTCAATGGGTACAGTTCACAGCATCTCAATAAGAACCATAATAGCTATGCATCTCAAATTTTGGGACACGACGTTTTTAAGGATGACCTTTCATGTAGAATAGAAAACTTCAAGTTGAAAATCGGAACATCTACCTTTAAAGCTGAAAAATCCGAAAATCCAAATAAATCTTTATGAGCATCATACTCAAAAAAAACACCGGGTGGTCGACATAACCAGTTCTGGTTGAAGAATGTGACAATCGTAACAGCCATGGTGATCAACATGATCAATCTTATCATAAGTCAGAAGAAAAGAAAAAATCAAATTTTACTTCAGTAATATCGCGCTTCAATCAGTTGCTTATACGCAATACAGACTGCACACAGATGCATGTTAGTGTAAGTCCAAAAACATGCTGGACATAGTCAGTTTGGGCTAAACAAAAAATTGGTTAATGGACATACAGGGTGAGTCCAAAAAAAGTTTTCTCAACTTCAGCGATTTTTTTAGAAAAAAGTTTTCGTTTGTTTTCAAAACAATGTACTACGGTATAAAGACAAATCAATTAGCTTTAATATGAATTTTATCTGGTTTAGATTGGTTGAGGGAAACTTATTTTACGCTGTTTTGAATAAAATTGACCAATTGAACGTCCGAACACGCTTCCAGATCTTGACCATTATATTTCATAAGATACGACCAATAAAAAATTACAATACCGACAGCGAAAGGATCAATTCCTTTGTTATGAAATGATTAAAGTGTGGTAATTGTGTCATAAATAGGCCTTAAAGCTGTCTATTGTTTTAATCTATTAGGAGACAATTTTGAACAAGTCTATTGTCTACTTAATTCTTTTAATAAACAAGATGTGTAATGCTTTACATCATAATACTAGTAAACATTATTAAGCTCGTTAAGCTTGAAATTAAAAAACCGTGTTTTTGGTGAAAAAACAGCTCCTGTACAGAAATAGTCATATTTACTTAACGGTATCATCAAATAGCGTGATTTTATTCCAGATGGTAGCAAAGAAATGGCGCAATCATTTAAAGTTTTGTTTGCCTTGATTTTGTGGTCAGAAATATTTTTTTAGATGTTTTTCAATTAGGGTAAACTTTTATTTGACTCACCCTGTAGACATGGCACATAGACAGTGTTGGCACTAAGATTTTAAAAAGAAATGGACATATACATTATTGAAATTCCTAGGGAGCCCTCTATTTTTTAGAGTGGACATAGACACTTGTGGCATAGATAGATGAAGGATTGATTAACTACTATTATGGTGGTACTAACTAAATTTTGCCCAAAATGGACATAGACAGTTCTGGTTTTAAGGGGACGAAATTATGTGACAAGAAACAACTGACAATCCCTTGTTTTTAATTAACATGAAAAGTGACAGGAATCAAAGAAACACATCGAGTCATCAGTCTATACACGATGAAGTATTATACTGTACATTACATGCGCTGTTGTTATAAGCACGGACATTACGATTGTTCGGAATTCAATAACGATCAATGTTATATATGATAACCATGTGATAATGCGTATTTCAATTCATGTTAAACAAAAGAAAACCATTCGTCTTTGTTCAAACTCATATTATTTAACACATTCTGCCCCTCTGTTTGCTAACTTAAAGACCCTCACGATATACGATGTTCATCGACTCCAAAAGGCTATATTTATGTATAAATTTACAAATAATATGCTCCCTGATTTATTCTCAAATTATTTCAAGAAGTCAACTGTCATCCACTCCTATGGAACCAGATCTTCCAACTTTTATAGACGTCATAATTTCAATACCAATCTCGCTAGATATACAATCAGACGACAATGGCCTCTGGAGTGCGGAATGGCATTGATGCTGACATTCAGAAATGTAAATCCGTAAATTGTTTCAACAAAACATACGAGGGATATCTTATATCATATTATGAAATGCATTTCCACCATTCACGTGTAAATGTTAATTGTGTGAGGCCATATGACTTTCTGTAGGCGCAAAAGGTCATCGACCTATTACAGGTTGTTTACGCGTTAGTTGCTCTATAGCTGTCGATGACCGGTCATATACGTATAGGTTATGTCTGGTAATGGCGCGCGGCTTTCCGGTCGGTATCCTTTGTACGCGGCAATTGCGCGTCGCGCTTGGTTTGTTGTTGATGCATGGCGCAGGTTGCACCTGGCGTGTTTACGTACTTCAGGTTGTGTGTTCATCATTCACTGTTTTGATTTTCATGAGTTTGGTTTGGCCTCCCTCCCGCCCCTCACCCTCATGGGGGAAAAGCTTAACACCTCGTTATTGGGGTTCTTGTTGTCTTATATTGCTGATAAATAGTGGGATGGTATGGAGGTTGGAGGATTGAGCCTGGGATGCGGGGCCCGGGGGATCGCAGGATAGCATTTTTCACTGGAGACACTATCTAGGATGAGGGCTGCCCGGCGACCCCTGCGGGTGCCCTTGCCTCCCCGGCGACCCCTGCGGGTGCCCTTGCCTCCCCGACTCGATGTTGTATGTCCTTTTGTAGGAGTTTGTCAAATTTGTCCAATATCAGCTAGAATCTTGTCAAGTGTTGTTCAATAGCAGGCTGTTCCAGAACTCTAGCTCATTGACTCATTGCTTGTCAAAATTGTTCAATATCTCTTATAATATGAGTTGGTCCATAGCAGGGTGTTCTGGTTCACAGTGCTTAAAATCTAAATGTCAATTGCATATTGGATGGGCATGGGAAATGCCGAATTGTTTGAGAATATTGTAGTACTTAGATTGATTGTTTAAATACTATACTTTGTTTGTTCTTGTAGGCGATGGCCTACCATTCTTGTAGTACTTAAATTGATTGTTTAAATACTATACTTTGTTTGTTCTTGTAATTAGGCGATGGCCTACCATTCTCATGAATAAATAAAACTGTGATAGTCAATCTTTTTGTCATGTGCTTCTCTACACAATGATGTGTCAATCACCATGTTCCATTATAAATTTCTTGCAGTCATTCTCTGGCAATGTGTGTAAAGCGTGTTTCTACTGGGGAACCGCTAAGAATCGGTTAGTTTGCCCATGTTTGCCCAGTAGAAACAGGCAGAACCTGCTAAGAATCGGTATTTTTGGTAATCCCAAAAACCTTCACAAGCCAAATTGCCATACAATCACATCGCCAGCGAATTCAATTCATTTCATATTTCATTGTAACTTTTTTGTTTGTGTTTGATTATCTCCTATTTATTAATGTTATAAATCACCGTATGTAATAATATTATAATATTTTTATTTCGTAATGTGTACATCATCAGTGTACAGTAATGTGTGTTAATTTGTTACGTTTAAATGATTTATTAAGAAGGGTGGCCAAATATATTTGCGAGCTCTGCTCTGATTTTGGTCAGCCCACCTATGTATTAACTTAAAATTGTACATGTATTGTTGGTAAATAAAACTGAAACTGAAACTGCGTAAACGTAATGATAATTCCAATTGCCCGAGGCTCACTAGTCAATGGACTAAAAGACAACATGTATAATATAATCATTACATGTACAAACAAATGCATTAAAGGCCCTTCGGTATCAATTGCGTGTAACTTGGTGCAACTTCATGATTGATTCATGCATTTTGCGCCCTTTTGTGTAATTTGGGGCATTTTTCGTCGTTTTCACCTGTGCATGTGGTATTGAGACCTTTTTGGGTGGCGGGCCAAAGCCCGCCAACCTATTAGCATTGAATTACATATTGTTGCATATTTAGGTCTTTCTACATATACATGGAGGCTGCCATTTTGTTTTTAGTATATTGGAAAATTTTCTAAATTATTTTGTAGTCTTTGTAAATTACATGTACCTATGCAGTTTATTTTAACAGTCCTGCAGTCTGTGATGGAGTCAAAGCTATATTTGTTTAGCCTTGATGATTTAATCAGAGAGATGTTATTAGACTCCCAACAGAGGGACATAGCTTATCTTGTTTGACTAAGGAGAAATCTCCCAATTGTTGTGGGGGTTGTTTAATAAGTGGTGAGTTGTAGTGGATGTCATATATACCTAGATTGTTCTTCATGCACACAAATCAACTTTATTGGTTTCCTGTACTATTTTTAGACTGCTGTGTTTTGATTTGTTTTGGTTGTTGTTTGAATGATACATACACCATATCCCTGGTATTTTGGTATGCAACAGATGCTTCAGAAAATGGTTACAAAACATGATTCTTTCTCTTGGATCGCCCCCATTCCATTTCAATGGAATTTTTAATCATGCTATAGGCGGACTAGGGCGGATGTACCTTGTTGGAGAGCGGTACGGTATGGCCAATATTAACATTTTGATTGCCAACGTCATATTAGTCCGTAAACAAACGCAGACTATCAAATGTATCACCAAATAAATCAAAACAAAATCGTGCATGGGTTTTCACGTATGTCAACATTGATTCACTCTGTCATCGCCAATAACCTGTTGTGGATGTGCCAATATAGCGCTATAAAATAGTACGGTGTACACTGATTTTCAATTGATTGTTTTCAATGCAGATATGTTACGAATGTAGGCCTCTAATTTCTAAAATCTTAACATCTTCTTTTTTAAACTTCCACATGACATTGGGTCACATGATTTGTGATTTGTGTCTATCATTCATGGGTATTATTCATTTTATTTGAAATTTAACACACATCCTTACAATGGTGCGGGTGTTACTGATACTCGTCAAGTTTTGAAATCTTTGATTTTTAATGAGGCCGAAATTTCATTACGGTGTATCATCATGGGCGCATTAAGCCATCATCATCATCATCACTTACCCACATAGATCAGTGTAAATATTATGAATATTGCCTCTTCTGTTTACATTCTCACGATATGAGTAGTTGGGATCAACTCCTGGATCAAATGAGATGGCAGAATGTTCCCCATCATCGTCTAGTCCTAGCCCCACCAATATCAGTACATATGTAACAAGAAGACCAGTAACAATCTTTGATATTGAATTCCACGAAAGATTTGTGTTTGAAGGCAGCATAGTCCAGTATAAAATGTACAACATGTATAGGCCCTAAATATTTTCAGACAGCGTGGTGGGAGCTGTGGCAGGGGTGCGCCACTCAATTTGCCGATCGGAACTCCCGTCGGAACTCACTTAAAAATTTGGTCTGCATAGCCTTGGTGGCGCTATTATATACTGATAAGGCGTGATTGTAGGGCGGAGTTGTTTACATGTATTAAGGTTATCAAGATAAAACAACAATCAGCGAATATAATTTACCTTGGCTCTTTTTTTGGAATGCTATAGGCCTATGAAGGAAAATCTTGAAGTGATTCTTTTTTACTAAAACAGTTGGGAACACAGTACTTGGCATACTTTCTTTCCGGGTAGAACTTTGCTGTGCTGAATTTTCAGTCGGCGCAGTCGCCATTCTTTTTCGTCGTCTGCTCTCTGCCCCATTATGAATACGCAATACGCATGTCATGTTACGACTGAATGATTGGCAGCAGACTGTATGTACATTTACCGCGGGAACAGCGCCACCACTGGCTATGCTGACCAAAAATGACGTCAACTGCGTCAAACGCCGGTCACGAATGCATTCCGAACGATTACCTAATTTATGAAAATATGCAAAAGGGACCGTTTTCGCTACGTACGTCAGTATAGGACTTTCCTATCCCAAAATTAATAGAATCCCTGGCTGTGGCCCTTAACCCGCGTAAAGGTGATGTCATATTAATTTTTATATAACCCATGAAAATATTCTAGACATCTGATTGGTGGATAATACATTACACAACACAAAATATTTTGGCCTATTTCATGCTTGACGTCATTCCCGGTCATTTTGTGTCTTTCAAAAAGTACTATTGACCGGGCGGTCAATAGTACTTTTTGAATAGACCAAAAATGCCCTCCCTCGTAGGCTCGTGCGATCCCGGCATGGAGCGTCTTGAGAGACCCTGTATAAAACCTGAATGTGATCGTCATTCTACATAAAGTTTTCTCTAATTTCTACAAATCTAGAAGGCCCGCTAGAAAGCCCTACTCGGTATAAACAATAAATCGATTCCACCACCATCTGCGTGTATACGGACTCCGCTCAGTGCACAGCAAAAGAGGAATCGCTTCAAAACAAGTAAACAAGTCGTCTGCATTGCATTATTATTATTCGGCACAGATCTTTTATCGGCTGAATTAACATTTCATTGAATCTTAGTCATGAATCATAAATATTTGTTGTCAATTCACCTGAGGTTGAGGGCATTCTGCAACGAGGTCTAGACCTCTATCGATGAGATGAGTTCAGCATCAGAGTAATTATTCCTCGGCGACTTGCTCGGAGTAAACTAACTTTAAAAAGTAAGCTTATTTTTGATTTTGTCGAGAATCGACTAGCATATTCACTAAGAAAGATGTGTTCAAGTGTGAATATTTTCATGCGTTATATAAAACAAATACTAAAGTATGGACTGCTCTTTATTCGTGAAATGGGGTGAAATATTGTCCCTCGGTGATCTGGAGACCGTAAGCCTACTATTTTCCCTCAGCCTCCGGCTTCGGGAAAATAGTAGGCTTACGGTCTCCAGATCACCTCGGGGCAATATTACACCCCCATTTCCCTCATGAGCAGTCCATATTTGTATAATAGTTCATCGTAGCGGATCGTCAATAGCTAACCAGGGTGGTGTTAAACATGTCAAATGGTTAACGCAGTAGAATAAGTAGGCCTATAGGCATTTTCGCCATTTAAGATGTTTAATGATCCGTAAACGCCAGTTATGTTGAATTGAAATACTTTTCTGGATTTTTGGCTTATATAAATAAGGGGTCATCTAAAATTATTTCACGTACAAACAAAGTGTGTACGTAACTTTGGAACCCCCACCCCCTCCAAAGTTTATTAGAGAATAAAAGCTATTGTTATTAGAGCGTACCCGTGTTATATTGTCATATAGTTCCAAATTGGCGAGAAATATTTGGTATTTATCTATCCGCGCGTAAAGGTAGTCCGAGCGTATAAGCGCGATTTTGGCATACGCAAGCGTCACGCATACAATGACACTGCGCCATTTCACGCCATATTGCGCGACGCTCTTCTCAATTCATTCGCTGCTGTAAACAAGTTTCGCCAATTTGAAACTGACTGAACTTTTGTGGAATACGACGTTGCAGGCGGGATTGTTCTACGCAAAAAAATAATACCGTCCACATAACAAAGGTACACTCTAAAACGATACCTTCTGAAAAAGTCAGAGTCATTTATTTAATACAATTTAGCACCTTTATGGCCCTCTGTCATCTTTTACACCTGTATCGAACAACCAACAAACATTCCATCAAAATACCGTGCGGTGACTATAATAATACTCCCAGGTCTTAATGCATTGGACATAATACATCATGTGACATGAAATATACTAGTTTCACTGGAGGCATGCCGAGTGAGTTCAAAAAGCCCGCGTGTACATCTCGTGCTTTAACGTCCCAATCGATACTATACGATGTCATATTGCATGCGCGAAATCATGAAATTTGTCCAGAATTTGTGACATCTTTATCAATTTTAGATGATTTACGGCGCGTAGCGAGATGTGGGAAAGGGTATGGGGGCTTGGGTCCACCGTCCATCGGTGTCATTGGTAATAGTCTGTTGATCATTGTGTCGGACTAAAGTACTTACATTGCATCTTGCACAATTACCGAATACTAATTGTTTTTACCCATGCTCAAATTTTGTTATGGCAGTAAACTGAAGAAAATAGATTGTTTTCAAAATAAGCGCTCCGTTAGATCGCATGTGCTTTATTTTGTAATACCCTGTATATGATGTTATTGGCCATATTAAATTTAGTATGTATATCCAGGCAACATTTTTAATTGTAACATGATCATTTCATCTGTGTTTTATTTCATTTCATTATCATTGCTTTCATAAAAATAGAAGCAAAAAGTGAAGAAACGCGTGGATTGAGGACTCGATCATACATATGCATTTCGCTTGTTACACCCTGTATAACATGGTGATTATTGGTCGTATGTTTGTGTTTGGTACAATATTATTACAAAATGTCAATTTAAAATTTATTATGACACTTAATTATGATAACGGTTAACTTTATTTCAGAAATACGTTTTCACATACTTATATTGTTACAAATTTTGACCACCCTGTATAAGGTATCCTTTACCTAACTAAAGACAAAGGTGGCGACATTTTTCTTCCTTTTGAATTATGATGCAGATTAATAAATTATAATTTTATCTTCAAGGTATGTAAATGACCAGTGAAAAATTTGTATTTTTAGTGCATTTCTTGATGTTTACACCCTATATGATATCTACCCACCCTGTATAATGACCTTGATATTGACATTGTGAGATTTGGAAATTTGTATGCTTTCAGGCAGTTACAGGAAATGTATATTTTCCTTATACCCCTATATATAGTTTTAAGGGGGGACTCAAGGAAGTTTTTGATTTGATTTTTTGATTTTTGTGAGTGCTGTAATTATTGAATTAAATTAAATGCATACAAAAGTATACATTTTTGGAAAGGAAATGGATCAGAGAATCCAAATTTGGCGTCAATTTTGACCCAAAATGTTGATTTTTTGAGAAAATCACAAAATTCACTTTTTTGACCCAATTTGTTTTGGAACAAGCTAAACAAAATATGTTTCCCCTATATATTCACATAGACAAAATGACATTAAACAGCTCGTGTTAGGGGTAGGGGTAGTATTATCGCCATAAAAAGTTGAAATAAATGTTAAAGTATGTATAACTATACATCATATCTATGGGGAGAAATTGCTGCACAAGTTGAGATAGTTAGGCCTATGTATAGTTATATTATAACTATAACTATCTCAACTTGTGCAGCAGTTCTTCCCCATGATAGATATGCCAATGTTACAGGTAACATAGCTAAATAGAATATTAGAAAAGGGCAGAAAAGGGTCAACAATTCTTATTTTTCTAACTTTTTAAATTGTTCCATAACATTTTGGACCGATATCAATGACATCAAAACGGAACCACCATAAGTACTTTGTTTTCATTGTCAAACAATTAACAAATATTTCACCTTGTAAATAGTATGTATCAATCAAAAAGTATAACAAAAACCCATGATAAGTTGTATTACTTTTAATGTTTCGGGCCTTCGGAATAAGAAGAAACGCCTTATTATTTTTGATTGGATAAAACGTAAAAAATGCGATATTGCTTTACTACAAGAAGTGTACTGTAACCAAACTGATATTTCCGATTGGTCAAAAGAATGGGATGGTAACATATTTAGTAGTCACGGAACGAATAGAAGTAAAGGTGTATTAATTCTTATTAACCCACAGAGAAATATTGAGGGACAACAGTTCTTTACAGACAAAGAAGGGAGACTACTAGGAGTAAAAGTAGAAATAGAACAGGAAACTATTAACATTTGGAATGTGTACGCTCCAAATGAGATTAAAGACCGAAAAAGGTTTTTTGAGTTTCTGAAACAAAGTATCTTGGATCACGGTATAAATAGTATAAACCTTTTAGGTGGTGATTTTAACACTGTGCTTAATCCAATTCTTGATAAATTAGGTGGGTGTACTAATACACAATATGCAGCGGGGTGTATCAGTAAAATAGAGGAAATACTCAATAATTTCAGTCTAGTAGATATTTGGCGTAAAAAACATGGAAATAACAAACGTTTTACGTGGAGTAGAAGGTCGTCTAAGGTCAAATCAACTTTAGATTATTGGTTTATACCTTCTGTACTGGAAAATTTTGTAAAGAATATTGAAATTATTCCAGGATATGGTTCCGATCATATGGCTGTAGAAATGAAATTACAGATACAAAAACAAGAAAAAGGTCCCGGATACTGGAAATTGAACAATAGCCTACTACAAAAAGAAAATTATAATGAAGGGATTGAAAATCTCATTAATGAAACGACAAAGGAATTTAAAAATATTCTTAATGCAAGGCAACTATGGGATATATGCAAAAACAAAATTAGAACGTTTTCAGTAGAGTTTGCAAAAGGGAGCAAAAAAGAAAATGAATTAAAAATGTGCAATCTGGAAAAATGCATGAAAATTGCTTTTGAAAACATCGTATCAGGTCCCAAAAATATTAATTTTGCAGAAGAATATGAAAAAATAAAACTGGAATATGAGTTACTTTAACATCACTACATGAAAGGTTTAATCATCAGAAGCAAAGTACAGTGGGCAGAAGAAGGTGAAAAATGTTCTAAATATTTTATGAACCTAGAAAAAAGAAATATTTGCAACAAATCAGTAACCGATTTGATTGACAATAATGGGAATGTTGTGAAAAAACAAGATGATCTTATTAAGTTGCAAGTACAATATTACGAGAATATATATAAAAAAAACAGGTACAAGTTCAAAACATACCTATGAAACTTTCGTTAAAGATATAAACATGAAAAGGTTATCCCAGGGTAATAAAGAATCATGTGAGGGGCCACTTGCTTCAGATGACTGTAAAATATCGTTGGATAAAATGGCAAACAATAAAAGTCCCGGGTATGATGGTCTAACAGCAGAATTTTACAAGTGTCACTGGAATCTTGTAGGCCGATTGGTCATTAATTCTTTCAATGAAGCATATGAAAATAACGAACTCTCATCTTCACAGAAACGTGGTATTATTTCTTTGATTCATAAAGGAAAGGGACTCCCGAGAAACAATCTTGACAATTGGAGACCTATCACACTTCTGAATATAGACTACAAAATTGCAGCAAAAACACTTGCTTCAAGAATAAATAAAATATTACCCTCTATAATAAATTCAGATCAAAACGGTTTTCTATGTAAGCGCGGAGCAGCATTAAGTATTCGACTGATAGAAGATGTCTTAAGATATACCGATGAAAATAATATCGAAGGTGCTATGATTTGTATTGATTTTCGTAAAGCTTTTGACACGATAAGAAGAGATTTTATTTTATATGCTATTGAAAGTTTTAACTTTGGTGAATCCATGAAAAAATGGATAACTACGGTACTTTGTTTTATAATACACTAAGTTGTATATCTCATAATGGTCACATGTCAAACTTCTTTATGCAAGAAGACGGTCTTAGACAAGGTTGTAATTTATCACCATTATTGTTTATCATAGCGGCTGAAATCATGGCCAATAAAATAAGACAATCAAGTGAAATTAGAGGAATTGAATACCCTATGTGGATCAGGGTATCAAAGAGGTAAAGATAACACAATTTGCGGATGATACTACTATTTTTGTAAAGGATGAAAAGTCTATATATAATGTCATAAATGTACTTGATAATTTTACAGTTATTTCTGGGTTACAGCTAAACAAAACAAAGAGCGATGCACTTTGGATGGGGTCAAGAAAACATAGAAAGCAAGGGGTTGAAGGTATAAATTGGAAGTTTCATCCCAACAATAATGTAAAAATATTGGGTGTTGTAGTAAATCCGTGTATTAAATTAGAAGAGATGTGTGTAAACTGGGAAGCTAAAATGGACTCATAGAAAAGGCAATTAGGTCTTGGACGATGAGAAATCTGTCAATGGTAGGTAAAATACAAATAGTAAAAAGTCTTTTGGCATCTAAATTTACGTATATAGGTTCAATATCAGACTTACCTAAAGTGTTTATAAACCGAATAAATAGCTTATTTTTCAAATTTGTATGGGGAGGCTCAGAAAAAGTAAAGAGAGCGACCTTATCCAATGACTATGGAAATGGTGGGCTACAAATGCTGAACTTTAAATATTTTTTAGATTCGTCAAAGATTTCTTGGTTAAAAAAGCTGATGTCTCCCGAAACAGACACATGGAAAATGATTCCACTACATTTATTAAGCGAAACATATTTGGGTCTCAATATTTTAAAATGCAACTGTACTTTAGAAAGTATGAACGAATTGTTTAAGTCAAAGATATATAAGTTACCCATGTTCTATAGTAATTTGATTAAGGCTTGGTTTTTAACAAAATGTTCCCAGAACATAGATCAAGTAGAATCGTGGGAAAATCAGGTTATTTGGAATAATGAATGTATAACTAGTAGAGGTAAAACATTATATTTTAAGGAATGGGCAAAGAAGGGTATAATGTACGTCTCAGATCTGTATAACCAAAAAAGGGAATTTAAGTCAATGGAGGAGCTGAAATTGCATTTTAAAAATGATGGTAGTTTTGTGTTGAAATACATTGCTTTAAGACAAGCAATGCCACATACGTGGAAAACATCTACAGATTCTTTAAACAATATCTATGACGTAAATTTTAATTATTGAGAAGCCTTTGTTAAATTATCTAAATGTACAACAAAACTGTACAGAATAGCAATGCAATCACAGATATCATTGAAACCAAGATGTCAAAATTTCTGGGAAAATAAGCTCGATAATATGAATTTCGATTGGTCCATTATTTGGAAAACACTTGTTCAAGACATCAAAGAGCCACGACTAAAAACATTGAACTGGAAAATCATTAGCAACATTTATCCAACAAAAGTATTTCTTAAGAAAATAAAGAAGGAAGAAAATGATATCTGTGAAACTTGTAACGAAATAGATTACATTGAACATTTCTTTTATAGTTGTAAGAAAATCAAAATAATATGGAAAGAGACTGAAAGAATACTTTTGCAACAGTATAATCTAGACATAAAGATATTGCAAAAAGATGTATTGTTTGGCTACCATGATGATAATAACAAGAACACTAATATCGTCAATACGTGTATTAGTGTTGCCAAATCAACTATTAGTAAGTACAGATATGGAAAACATCCTGATTTACTAAGTGTCTTATATTTAGAACTTAAAATTAGAAAACTCTGGAAGAATTGATCTAAAAAATGAAAGAAGATTTACAACAATCTAAACATGATGCTATGTATTGTAAACATGATATACCGTGTAATGTTGAAATGAACATGCTGAAAAGCCAAAAATGTAAACATGTTGAAAAGCATATGAAAATGTGTTATACATGTAATTAATATGAAATGTAAACATGAAATGTAAACATGAAATGTAAACATGAAATGTAAACATGAAATGTAAAAATTATGTGAACATGAATGTAAATATGCCGTAATTAATATGAAATGTAAACATTAAATGTAAACATGAAATGTAAACATGAAATGTAAACATGAAATGTAAAAATTATGTGAACATGAATGTAAATATGCCGAAATGCATATGTGTTATGTAATGGTATGCAATGTAAACCTGAAAAGCATATGAAAATGTGTTATACATGCGATTGAAACTATGAAAATTATGTGAATGAAAAGCATATACAAACATGCTGAAAAGCATATGAAAATGTGCTATACATGATAGGCAATGTAATCATACTGAAAAGCATATGACAGGCAAGTAATGTAAACATGTGAAATGTGAAAAATGTAAACATGAACATGTAAAAATGCTGATATGTAATGTAAACATGTGAACATGAATGTAAACATGTAAACATGAAAATGTAAAAAGGCTGAAAAGCATATGAAAATGTGTTAACATGTAATGATATGCAATGGAAACATGCTTGAAAAGCATATGAAATTGTGCTATACATGATATCCAAGGAAAACATGCTTAAAAGCATATGAAAATGTGAAAAGCATATGTATTTGTAGGCATGAACAATGAAATGTGAAAAATATGTATTTTGACATGAAATGTGAAAAATATGTATTTTGACATGAAATGTGAAAATTACGAATGTAAACATGCCGAAAAGCATATAAAAATGCTGGAAAGTAAATTGATATGCAATGTAAACATGCTGAAAAGCATATGAAAATGTGTTATACATGTATCGATATTATGAAATGTAAACATGATGAAACCATGTAAAATGATAGTAACAAACAATAAAAGATAATAATTTTTTTTTTTTTAAATGACATCAAAATGGAAAAAGCTAATAAGGGACCGCTCATTATTTCCACCGTAGGGGGGGGGGGGGGGGAAAGAGGGGGTCACATGGTTTTGGTCAAGCAAAAAGGGGGGGTCATATGATTTTATTATCGGAGGGTGGGGGGTCATATGGTTTTGCATTTTCAAAAGTCGAAAATTTTCGCACGCGCGCATTTCTTGGATCACAAATATTGTCGGTTCATTTTCATTTCTCGCCCCCAATATGAATAACCTAGCTACGCCACTGTAATTTGCAACAATAATTACAACAATGCAACATTTTGATCCATACTGAATTAAATTTGACAAGTGGTTCAATATTGGCTCATTTGTAATGGCATATGCCAATGACAAGCAAACACAACTTTACACTCTTGTGTCCAAAAATTAAATTTAAAAAAAAAACTTTTTGTTTCTTTTGTGGTCAAACTGGGCAAATCTAAAATCTCCAGCCTTTGATATCTTGCCAACTTCATGGGCATTTAAAAACAAGCATCATTGATTACTATTCACATTTCTATCAAAACTTCAAGCTCATTTGATTATGTGCAGTGGCGACTACCTTTATAAAGTTTTTCATTTTGTATACACAGGACGGGACGGGACGGGACGCAGGAAGATCAGATGAATACAATTATTGACTGATAATGACTAATTATAACTAGTTGACTAAAATACTTATTTATGTCTATTACAGCTAAAACTCCAGAGTACCAATGGTGAAAACAGACTAAACAACCAATGCACTCACAGTTGATTTCTTTCAACTTGTGATTATAGTTCACTTTAAACTTTAAATACTCATGCATAAAAGGCAAAAAAACCAAAAAAAGTTTGTCTCTGAAGGCCACACGCAGAAGTTTTACAATTGGCATTTCAGCGCATCACTTTAAAAAAAAGTTTTTTTAGGTTTGTGAGACTTTTTTAAAGTCAAATTGGGGCCAAAAAGTTTTGATTTTTTAGGTCATTCATGGTCACAAAAAAGTGGCCTGTATAAAATGAAGAAAAAAGGAATTTTTGTATACTACATTTCGCATAGCTTTTTTTCCGGGAAAAAAACCCCACCGACTTTCGCATAGGTTTTTATTTTTCCAGTTTCCTCTGAGACAAACTTGTTTTTTTATTTGGCGTAGCCTATTAAAGTTGAGTGAAATACGAAAATGTTCATTCAGGTCTACTTGACCGTGACACATTTTTGTTAATATCCTGTTTCATAAAATCTATGACATCATAGGCAAAATAATTTTTAACATCTGCGATAGAAAAATTGATTTTTGTTGTTGTTGTTGTGCATGCAAATCTGCAAATATATCCATGTTCACCTCTAACATGGATAGAGGTTGTGGCAAATTGGTAAGGGTTCCATGCTTGGACTATCGTTGTTGAAATAAACTTCCTTTACTGCAGGTGACACTGCCTAATCAAGGAATGTTGTTAATGCATTTTTGCTTCTTTTTTGCTTCCTTCTGGTAGTTTTCTTTTTGTTTTCTTTAACCCTTCTGCTTTTACCTGCTTTTGCTGGTTGAAC